>OZ004706.1:108296453-108433953 GCA_963924515.1 Vespertilio murinus | reverse complement strand
CTTTTTGTTTTTACTTTTCATAATCCTTTTAATCAAATTTGTTTGAGGGAAGTTTAACTATTTATCATTTTGTGTAGTTTTCTTTCTCTTTATAACAAGATTCCTCCATAACAAAATTTTATTTTTACAAGACTTCTTTCCCAATGTTATTAAAAAAAACCTATCTTGGCATAGTGGCAGTCAGTGCTGCTGGACATGAGATATATTATTCCTATCTTAAAGTTAGATTGATAAATATATCAACTCTTAATCACAAATTTCTTGAAGGTGTTAATTTTTTAGACCAAGTTGTACTCTGTGGTGATCAGCATGCTACCTTGCACAATGCTGGCACTGTTAGACATTTGTTGAATGAATGCTTTACTTTACTAATATAATATTGAACAAAGTGATTTTGTCTATGGTTTTTATGATTATCCCAAGGTGCTTTTTCTGATTTATAACTTTATGTTTATAAAAAATTTGCCAAAGGCACATGATTGAAGTATACTTGAGTATACATTTAACAGAGTGTCTGTCCTATACTGAAATCAGTAGCATTTTATAAAACAGAACAGAAAATTCCTCAAAATATTTATATCAGGTACAGCGATATACTTGTAAGCTCAACCTTTCTCTAATGCTGATTTTAGATGACTTACATAAAAAGATATGTATGATAATATTTTTAGAGTAAAGCAGAAGAAAGTTAAGAAAGAAGGAAGAAGCAAACATGCCACCCACTAAGGCCAATCCCATGAATATGATTGTACATAAAACTGACTGTATAGTTTTTGGCAATTAAGACAAAAAAAAAAGGAAACACAATGGGTTACATAATTCACTAATAGAAAAAATAAAATTGACTACTTTCTCAAGAAAGGTATGTTTATTTCCTGCATGTAGCCAATCTAAACTCAGCAAATTCTCATTTGGGTCTTAGGTGGGGAACATTGAGTAATTTAATGGACAATGTCATTATACCAATTTCTCAGCAAATGCAGAAATGGGCCTTCAATGACAGTCAAAGGCATAATATTAAAACACCAAGGAACCCTAGCTGGTTAAGCTCAGTAAGTAGAGCATTGACCCAGGGACTGAAGGGTCCCCATTCAATTTCAGTCAGGGACATGTTCTCCGTTTGCAGGCTTGATCCCATATGTTCAATCCTGATCCAAAGGTAGAATTTAGAAAGTTGAGATGAGTGACTTACTGATACTGGTTCTTGGTTGATATTTCCTATTTGTTAGAAGCTGGATAACAGCAAATCCTTCAAGGTAACCTTCAGGTGAGAGCCTTTCTTGAGGCTTTCATATTTGTGGTTAAGAATAGACTAGTAAGCCGAAACCAGTTTGGCTCAGTTGATACAGCAATCGCCTGCCAACTGAAGGGTCCCAGGTTCGATTCTGGTCAAGGGTATGTACTTTGGTTGTGGGCACATCCCCAGTGGGGTGTGTGCAAGAGGCAGCTTATCTATGTTTCTCTCTCATCAATGTTTCTAATTATTTATCCCTCTTCCTTCCTCCCTGTAAAAAAATCAATAAAATATATATTTTTAGCTGTCAAGTCATGAAAAGACACAGAGGAAACTTAAATGCATATTACTAAGTGAAAGAAGCCAAACTGAAAAGGCTACACATTGTATGACTCCAACTATATGATACTTTGGAAAAGACAGAAATAAGATCAGCAGTTTCCAGGGGTTAAGGAAAGATGAAGGGATGAACAGGAAGAATACAGAGGATTTCATAGTGAAACTACTCAAGATGATATTATAATGGAGGATACTTGTCATTTTTAAAAATGATTTTTATTGATTTCAGAAAGGAAGGGAGAGGGAAAGAGAGAATCATTGATCAGATGCCTCCTTCATGCCCCCCAATGGGGATTGAGCACACAACCCTGGGCATGTGCCCATGATCAGAATTGAACCTATGACCCTTCAGTCTGCAGGGTGATGCTCTAGCCTAGCCACTGAGCCAAACCAGCTAAGGTGAGGATACATGTCATTTTACATTTGTGAAAATCCATAAAATGTACACCAAGAGTAAACCCTAATACAAATTATGGACTTTGGCTGATAAGAATGTTTCAATGTAGAGTCATTAGTTGTAACAAATGTACCACTCTGGTGGGGGATATTGATAGTAGGGGAGGCTATGCATGACTGGAGGAAGGTTATGCATGTCTGGAGGAAGGGAGTATATAGCAATCTCTATACCTTATGCTCAAATTTGCTGTCAACCTAAAACTGCTTTAAACAATAAATTGTATTAAAAATGTTTTCTGTAAACTCTAAGAAGTGAGCCTTGTATATAGACTAGCTTTGAGTGCTACCTGCCATACCGCCCACCCCGCCAAAACCAAAAGCAATTCTACTCCACTTTGAATGACAAAGGCAGGGTGGTTGTAACCTGAAAATTTGTCAACCTGTGCTACTACCTATCCACTACAGCCCTAAGTGAACCAAATTAATGTTGTTGTGCAAAGCTGAATTCTGAGTAACATGTTCTCCCACAGTGTTTGCTGGAAATATCGGCAAAGTATAACTTAAATGATTGACCTGCTATCAGAACTTACATGATTCCCATGGCTTAAAAGCCCATCAAGGAAAATAGCTTCACTTTTTTCAAATACCATACTGAGTCCCTCTTCCTGATAATAAGTGAGTGGCAGCACACAAAATTTTGTGCATTGGCCCTTTAACAGGGTGCCTGCATTTCCAGCTATTTGTCACTGGCAGATGACAACCCTGCTGTTTTTTGCAGCCAGATGTTATGTTACCACCTTTCTCAGTTCTGGTGCTCTGGACTGGGAGACCAGCTTGGGATTTAGGCCCCAGAGTTCTCAGTGGGAGCTCCACACAACTGAGATATCCCTCTGGAACTTCAGCTGCTGTCAGAGCTTTCATGCCTCTGCACTTCCTAATAGTCTCAATGTGGTACCATCCTTGGTTATCAGGGTTCTCTCCAGCTAGTTTTCAGTTGATTTTTCTGGGTATTTTTTCTGTATTTTAGTTGTATTTCTAGTTTGGTCATGGAAGTGTCAGTGTAACTTCCACTTACTCTGCCGCCATTTTGGAATCCAAGATTATTCTTTGAAAAATCTTTTGGGGCTGGTTGGTGTGGCTTATTGGTTGAGCTTTGATCCATGAATCAGGATGTCGTGGTTCAATCCCTGGTCATGGCACATGCCAGGTTTCAGACTCAATCCTCAGTAAGGGATGTGCTGGAGTCAGCCAGTAGATGAATCTGTCTTATCATTGATATTTCTATCTCTCTGTCCCTTTTCCTTCCTCTCTCTGAAATAAATAAAAACATATTTAAAAAAAAAACATATCTTGGTTCTATAAACTTGAGTTACTACATGTCTACATGTGGCCTAGAACTATCATGGGAAATGCATCTGGGCCAAAGTAGTCTCAGGCACAGATTACAGAGAAATAGCCATTCTCATTCTCTCTCAGCATTCTCCTTGTTCTCTCTATTTCAACGGATTTCTCTAAAGTTCTTGGGTTTCTGTAGGAAGCCCCCTGGAAGAGACCTGGACATGTTTACTGACTGAGCTGGGATATTGACAGAATCATGCCAGTTACACTCCTGCCCTGGAAGTGCCGAGATGTTCTTAGTTCCTGCTTGTGTTTGTCAGGCAGGAAGGAGTGGGTGGGATCTGGCCCTTCCTAGGCTTCTTGTTTTTTCCTATGAAAACCCCACCTTTTGTGTATTTGAGAATAAATAGAGGTGCTCTGTGGCTCAGGGGTTGTCAGTCAGTCTCTCCAGCAGAGGAGGTCTGCGACCCACCTGGAGCCCAGCTTAAACCCATCTCTTCGTTGTCTCTCTTCATTTCTTCATTTCCCAATCCCTGGCTGCCTCTACAAAGAACCAGTTTCATCTCTCTTTCCGTGCTGGCCATGGAGAAGGGAGATCCCCGGCCGTATCAGGTCCCCGCAGGTTTCCTCTTCACAACTTCCCCTCAGATATATTCCATCATGTTCTCTAAAACATGTCCCATGTCTCCATTATACGTTGTCCACTTTAACTACCACTTTTAATCTGCTCAATCACTCAGTGCTTCTCAATACATATTTGGTAAGGAAATATTCCACTAGCTCCTTTTCCACCTGAGTTCATACCATAATTTCTAGCCAATCTTGTATATTTGGAGCCCTGTTATGGTATGGTATGGTGAGAACTGGTTTCCAGTGTTTGGAGAACAAGATTATTCAAGGAGCAGTGATAGGTAAGGAGTTTCCTTATAAAGGGAGTGTGTGCATAACAAGCTTTCTCAGACTTGGCCTGTCCACTGCAAATGGAAATAGATATAGTAGTTTTTCTTTGTACTTCCTTGACTAACTTAGCTCATTCAATAATCACTCATCCTTTCTCTATCAAATATATTTTAGCAAGTCACTCTTAATTCATTTGTATTGTGAAGAGAGGTATTTCAATGGGCATCCATGGCTTGTCCAGGCCCTTCAAGTTCTTAACCAGTATAAAAATGACCTATGGGTTTTAGTAAATGAACACTTGAAAATGTTTTTAAATATTTAAAATGTCAATGTGAATTTTCATGCTGGCATACTCCTTTATACTCATTTTTAATTTCCTAAACAAACAAACAAACAAACAACAACACTCTTTGATGGGTGAATTTTTCCCACTTTCTAACAGCTACAATTTTGCATTCTCTTCTTTGGTTGTATTCTGAGTTCACCAGGACTATTGCTACAGGACCAGCTTAGATTGCCTTTACTTATATTCTGTGTTACACTATCACCAATACCCAATTGCCCTTCCTCTCCTCCACCATCACTACTGGTTCCAATAGTCCATGCCCTGCTGG
Organism: Vespertilio murinus; assembly: GCA_963924515.1. Classification (NCBI taxonomy): domain Eukaryota; kingdom Metazoa; phylum Chordata; class Mammalia; order Chiroptera; family Vespertilionidae; genus Vespertilio; species Vespertilio murinus. The sequence goes on along the minus strand of OZ004706.1, from coordinate 108,429,132 downwards.
GAGTTTGCTATTTTGTGTTTCCCATCCACTTAGGTATGTGCTAATTTTATATAGAAACTAGAGGCCCAGTGCATGAAATTTGTGCATGGAGTTAGGGGTGTGTCCTTCAACCCAGACTGCACCCTCTCTAATCTTGGACCCCTTGAGGGATGCCTAACTGCCTATTTAGGGATCTGGCCTAAATGGGCAGTCAGACATCCTTCTCACAGTTCAGGACTGCTCCCCTGCCAGCCTCTTTGCCTCCAACTTCCCTCCTCTGCCAAACTGGTCACCCCCAACTGCCCTCCCCTCTGATCTGATCACCCACAACTGTCCTCCATTGCAGGCCTGATTCCTCCCAACTGCCCTTCTCTGCTGGCCATCTTGTGGTGGCCATCTTGTGTCCATATAGGGGCAGGATCTTTGACCACATGGGGAAAGCCTTCTTGTGTGTTGGAGTGATGGTCAATCTACATATTACTCTTTTATTAGATAGGCTAAAGATCTGGTGCATGGGTGGGGGCCAGGTGGTTTGCCCAGAAGGGTGTCCTGGATCAGGGTGGGGGTTCCCTTGGGGTATGGGGCAACCAGGGTGAGAGAGCTGTGGTGTTTTTCAGGCCAGCCACACCCCACAACTACCCAAGTAGAAGCCTTGGTATCTGGAATTTATTTACCTTCTATAATTGAAACTTTATAGCCTAGAGCAGAACCAAGCTTCCTGCTCACTCTGTGGCTGCTGCCACTCCTGTTTGGATTTGTTTACCTTCCATAATTGAAGCTTTGTAGCCTTGAGTGGAGGCTTAGGCCTGCAAGGGCAGGCGGAAAGCTTGGCTTCTTGTGTTGCCTTGGAAACCCAAGCCTTTCTCCTGCTCTCTGTGGCTGTAGCCATCTTGGTTGGGTTTATTTGCATACTTGCTCTGATTGGCTGGTAGGCATGGCTTATGGTGTAGTGGAGTTATTACTAATTTGCATATTACTATTTTATTAGGTAGTATGACATTATACTTGTGGATGGGCGAATCAATCACAAGAATTAGATGAATGGTTTTGTCTAATACATATTAGAAAAATCTTTTGTGCCAAAACCGGTTTGGCTCAAGGGATAGAGCGTAGGCCTGCAGACTGAAAGGTCCCAGGTTTGATTCTGGTCAGGGGCATGTACCTTGGTTTTGGGCACAATCCCCAGTAGAAGTTGTGCAAGAGGCAGCTGATCAATGTTTCTCTCTCATTGACGTTTCTAACTCTCCATCCCTCTCTCTTCCTCTCTGTAAAAATTCAATAAAATATGTTTAAAAAAAGAAAAGAAAAATCTTTTGTGCTTCAAAGCAACAACTTTTTCACTGTTGCTTTGCTTTTGTTTGTACTAATGAAATTTTAGTTTCAAGGAAAGAAAAATTTTAAAAAATGTCTAAGCTCACATTTGAAAGTGTGTTTTTCGGAAGATGATATATAAAACCTCAACACAGTAGTTTCATCCTGGTGGTCAGTATGCTCCCACAGAGGCAGCACTATCAGCTGACCAACAGACCCCAGATGCCAGGCTCATGGCTGGGGAGTTCAGCTGTAGTGGTGCAAACCTCTCCCACCTCTGCCGCAGTGCTACTGAGCAGCGAAGGCAGGTGCCACCGGGCCAGGATGAGGGGGAGCAGTCTGGCACCCAGCCTGGGCTCAGGCTCCACTCCAGTCACCTGTGGCTTCATGCACTACTACATGCCCCTAGGGGTCCGGATTGTGAGAGGGTGCAGGCCAGGTTGAGGACCTCACTGGTGCATGAATCTGGACCTTTAGTATACTTTATTTGGATATGGATATGCTATATTTCTTTAGAAACAATGTATTTCTCTTACTAAGTTTCTTTAAAGCATTCTTTATCTTTCTTGAGACAACTTTTTATTTTCTTAAACATTTTATATATTTTATAACTGGCATTTTTTTCTAGTTTTATTGAGATACAATTGACATATAGCACTATATATCTCTAAGTTGTATAGAATAACAATTTGATTCACATAAAATTAGATGATTATGACAATAAATTTAGTAATCCTTATTTCATATAGCAGCTGTGAGCAAACTACAGCCTGCAGGCCGAATCCGGCCCATTCAGCTGTTTTATCCGGCACGTGGAGCGGAGGGTTCTCTTGCTCTCCCCTCCATTCCATCACCAGCAGCCCAAGATGAGAGTGCCAGCATGGTCAGGTTGCTTTTGTTCCATCCCTCTGGTCCAGTTTAAGAACCCATTGTGGCCCTCAAGTCAAAAAGTTTGCCCACCTCTGTCATATAGGCACAGCAACAACAAAAAAGGAATGAAAAAAAAAATTCCTGTGGTGAGAACTCAGGATTTACACTCTTCACAACTTTTAAATATAACATAGAGTAATGTTAGCTATAGTCATTGCATTGTACATTATATCCCTAGTAATTATTTTTCTTATAACAGAAAGTTTGTACTATTTGACCAATTTCCCCTCCCACTCCTGCTCTTCTTTGCCTCTGGTACTTACCCATCTGATATCTTTCCCCTTTTTGTAATTAGGTTTCTTTTTTTCTTTAATATAGATACCTCATATGGTATCAGGCAATATGTGTCTTTCTCTGTCATTTACCAAATGCCCTTGAGCACTATCCATGTTGTCATAAACACAGGGTTTCTTTCTTTTTTATGATCAAACTAGTGGCCCAGTGCACAAAATTTGTACACATTAAAAGGGAATTAATTAGAGGAAATATTTTAATATTGCTATTTGCCCTTTCTATAATAGAAGTGTCAGAGATGAAAGAAAATTAGTAAAACATATATGAAAATCTCCCTCCTGTCAGAGTCTGGGGCATGTGGCTGGACCTAGAGTCAAGTCCCTTCCCACCACCTGCACATGCTTCAAAAATGCAGGAGACCCAGACCCGGCTGGCCCCACACCCATTGAGTGAGACCCAGACCCAGGTGGCCCCATCCCTGTTAAGCTGCTCCGGGCAAGGGGTGCAGCCTCAGGTCCCCCAGCCTAACGCTGGGTGGGACGAGCAGTTTCAGGTCCCCCATCAAGCCATGCCTGGAAAGAGACACAGCCTCAGGTCTCCCAGCCTGGTGCTGGGGCAGAGAGGCATGGCCTGAAGTCCCCATAAAGCCCTGCCAGGTGGAGGGCATGGACTGAGGTCCCTGTCAAGCCTCATTGGGAGGCGAGTGGGGCCTGAGGTCCCTTGCTCTGGCCAGGCACCATGCAACCTCAGGTTCCTACTGTTCAGTTGTGATGTTGTGGCATCCAGGCTAATTTGCATATTCCTCTATTATTAGATAGCTAATATTCTATTGTACAGATATACCATAATTTATTTAGCCTTTCATCTATTGATGGACACATAGGTTGTTACCATATATTGGCTACTGTAAATAATACTGCAGTGAGCTTGGGGGTGTATATATCCAGTTAGGGTTTTGTTTTCTTTGGAAAGAATCCCGAGAAGTGGAATTACTAGATCATATGATAGTTTTATTTTTGTTTGTTGAGGAAATTCCATACTGTTTCCATAGTGGTTGCACCAATTTACATTCCCACCAATAGTGCACAGGGTTCCCTTTTCTCCACATCCTCATTGATAATTATTATTTCTTATCTTTTTTATAACAGCCATTCTGACAGGAATAAGGTGATATTTCATTGTGTTTTGTTTTTTTAATTTTTAAACTACAGTTGATGTATAATATTATATTAGTTTTCGGTGTACAACCCCATGATTATGCATTCTTATTACTTACAGAGTGATCACTCATAAATCTAGCACCCATCTGACACCATAAAAAGTTACTATAATATTATTGATTATATTTCCTATACTAGTGGCCTGGTGAACAAAATTAATGCATATTAAGAGAGGATTAATGAGGAAATATTTTAATACTGCTATTTGGCCTTTTCTATAGTAGAAGTGTCAGAGATGAAAGAAAATTAGTAAAACGTATATGAAAATATTTCTCTTGTCAGAGTCTGGGGTATACCACAGGATCCAGAATCAAGTCCCTGCCCACCCGCAGCACCTCAAAATTGTATGAGACCCATCTGGCTCCACCCCCCATTGGGAGAGATCCAGACACAGCCAGCCCCATTCCCTTCAAGCCCTGCCAGGCAAGGGGCACAGCCTCAGGTTCCCCAGGGGCCCCTCAGGGCCCCCGGCCAGGTGCTGGGGTTAGGGACATGGCCTGAGGTTCCTCATCCCAGCACCAGGAAAGGCAGCATGGCCTTAGGTCCCCTGTCAAGCCCCACTGAGTGGGGATGCAGCCTCAGGTTCCCTATCAAGCCCTGCTGGGTGGGGAGGCAGTGCCTCAGGTACCCCAGTGCTGGGGTGAGGGGATCAGCTTGAGGTCCCCCTTTCAAACCCTGCCAGGTGGGGGTGTGGCTAGAGGTCCCCTGTCAAGCCCTGCCAGGTGGGGAGTACAGTCTGAGGTCCCCTGGCAAGCCCTGCCGGGTGAGGGGTGAGGCCCTAGGTTTCCTGTTAAGCAACACCTGGCGGAGAGCTTAGGCTCAAATCCCCTGCCCCGTCCCAGTGCCACACAGCCTCAGTTTCCTGCTGATTGCTACTTATGGCTCGTTACAGGAACTCAGCCTCCGCCGTGGGTACACCCATAATGTGTTATGGAAACCCTGCCTCTGCTTGGGCACAGCCATCTTGTGTTACAGATATCCTGCCTCTGCTGTGGGTGCCACAATCTTTGTGATAGTGTGACGGTCAATTTGCATATTCCCTCTTTATTAGAAAGGATTGTAAAGTACATCTTGTGACTATTCTATAGCTAACAAGTTGTACTTCTAAGTTGCTTTACATTTTTCACCCATATCCTCAATTCCCTTCCAGTAGCTGTCAAAATATTCTGTATCTATGAGTCTGTTTCTGTTCTACTTATTTGCTTATTTTGTTTTTATTTTCGTGTTTTTTTTTAGATTTCACATATAAGTGAAATTACCTGGCATTTGTCTTTCTTTGGCTGACCTATTTCACCAAACATAATATTCTCTAGTCCATCTGTACTGTTGCATATGATAAGATTTAATTCTCTTTTATGACTAGTCATATGCCATGTATATATGCACCACTTTTTATCTATTCATTTATTAATGGTTACTTAGGTTGCTTCCATATCTAGCCTATATAATATAAGGCTAATATGCAAATTGTCCCCTCAGGAGTTCAACCAACCAGGAGTTCGACCACTCACTATGACATGCACTAACCACCAGGGGATGGTGCAGAATGAAAGGGGAAGGAAGGCTCCGACAGATGGCAGCTGGGGGAAGGAAGGCCCTGATTGGCCCTGATCTCAGGCCAGGCCTAAGGACCCTACCTGTATACAAATTTCATGCACTGGGCCTCAAGTTGTAAATAATGTTGCAGTAAACATATGGATACATATGTCTTTTGATTTACTGTTTTGAGTGTAGAAGTGGCATTGCTGGGTCCTTCTTTTTCTCTTGTTATAGCTTTTGTTTTAAACTCTATTTTGTCTGGTATAAGTATTGCTACCCACCTTTTTTTAAATTTCTGCTTTCATGAAATTTCTTTTCCATCCCTTTATGTTCAGTATTTGTGTGTTTTTCAATCAGAAGTGAGTCTCTTGTAGTCAACACATGTAAAGGTCTTATTTTGTTATTGTATATCTTTTGATTAGAGCATGTATTCCATTTACATTTAAAGTAATTATTGATAGGTACTTATTTATTGCTATTTTATTATTCATATATTTTTATATTTGTTTTTCTTCTTCTTAAAGAAGACCATTTAACATTTCACATAATACTGGTTTGGTGATGATGAACTCCTTTAGCTTTTTCTTGTCTGTGAAGCTCTTTATTTTTTTATTCTAAATAACTTTGCTGGGTAGAGTTATCTTGGTTGTAGGTCCTTGCTTTTCATCACTTTGAATGTCTCTTACCAATCCCTCCTGGCCTGCAAATGTCTCTTGCTAATTCCTCCTGACATCCTGATTTCTGTTGAGAAATCAGCTGACAGTCTTATGGGAGCTCCCTTATACATAACTAATTGATTTTCTCTTGCCGCTTTTAAGTTCTCTTTGTCTTTAAAATTATAATGTGTCTTGATGTGAGCCTCTTTAGGTTCATCTTGTTTGAAAGTCTCTGTATTTCTTTGTATGTCTATTTTCCTCACCAGATTAGGGATGTCTTCAATCATTATTTTTTCAAATATTAGTTTTCCATTCTTGTTCTCTCTGATGCAAATGTTGGTGGATTTTAAGTTATCCCAGAGATTCCTTTTTGCTGTTCTCATTGGGAGTTTCTGATATATTTTTCTTTAAAAAATATTTTCATTGATTTCAGAGAGAGAGAGTGAAAGAGAGAGAGAGAGAGAGAGAGAGAGAGAGAGAGAGAGAGAGAGAGAGAAACATCAATGATAAGAGAATAATTGACCAGCTGCCTCCTGCACACCCCCACTGGGGATCCAGCCTGCAACCTGGGAATTTTGCCTTTACAGGGAATTGAACCATGACCTCCTGGTTCATAGGTCAATGCTCAACCACTGAACAATACTGGCCAGACTGTTTCTGCTTTCTTATATTCCAAATTTCTGATTTGATTCTTGGCTTTATCTATTCTACTATTGATTCACTGTAATTTATTCCTCATTTCATATAGTGTTTCTTTCTTTTCTGGCTGATTCTTTTTTATGGATTCCATGTCCTTTTTTATGCTGTTGAAGTTGTCATTAACTTCCTTGGGCATTCTTATAACCATTGTTTTGAACTTTGTACCTGGTAGTTTGCTTATCTCTGCTTTATTTAGTTCTTTTCATGGAGCTTACTCCTGTTCTTTTATTTGGGACCTGTTTCTTTGCCTTTTTATTTTGGCTGCTTCCTTGTGTTTGTTTCTATGTACGAGGTAGAGCTGCTATGTCTCCTAAGTCTTGGCATAATGGCCTTTTGTTGCAGGTTTTCTGTAGGGCCCAGTGGCACAGCCTCTCCAATCACTGAGTTGGGCACTCTAAGTACATCCTCATGCTGGCTGAATGAATTGTCCTGTTGTAGTCGATCCTTGATTCCTATTTGCACTTCACTGGGAGGGATTGGACTCCCCCCGCCTCCCCCCGCCGCCTGATGTCAATTGGCTGTGAGGACTGGCTGCATCTGTTATTGGTGGGGTGACCTCTGAATCCCCACCTGTTACTGATGGAAGTGGAGCTCTTAGGGTGCCATGGGAAAAAGAATTTCCTGAAGCCCAATGGAGGATGAGGTATCATAGGAAGCCATGACAAATTAAGGGGTTTCCCTCCAAGGCCCCATGTCCCTCCATCCCACCATAGCAAAAGTCCAACCTTGTCTTCAGTAGTGCTAGGATCAAAGCCATTGCCCCACCCTAGCTGGTTTAGCTTCATGGATAGAATGTTGGCCTGCAGACTGAAAGGTACCAGGTTCAATTGCAATCAAGGGCATGTTCCTCTGTTGCAGGCTCAATCCATGGCTCTGGTTGGGGCAAGTGTGGGAGGCAACCAATTGATGTGTCTCTCTCAGATAAATGTTTCTTCCTATCTGTTTCTCCCCTTCTCATCCAAGGGGATGTTTCCCTCCTTTTCTCTAGGGGGAAAAAAAAGACATTGCCCAGAGTTTTTACTCTATATTAAAGCACTATCCAATCTAGTTTAGTTTGTGTTCCCAGCTGTAGTCCATTGTGTGGGATCTGTAGGATCATGGTCCTTGTGGCTCCTAAAGCCACAAACTGTAGCTATGGAGATGCAAGGGCATGTGTGGGTCTCTAGAGCAAGGGAGAAATAGCTGCACAAGAGAAAGCAATTGAGCAAGAGCAAACAAGAAAATGAGAACTCTGTCTTGGGGTTATAACTAGGAGCTTAACCAGTTAAACCTTCAGAATTTTCCAGGCTTTCAATGGCTCTGCCCTTGCTAGCTAATATTCTTTGTCCCCCAGGTTAGACCGACAGGAAGCACCTTCCCTACATCACTCCAACTTCATTATACATGCACCCATCTTCACCTTTGTTGGACCTCTTCCTCCAGTGATTTGCAGGGAATGTACTGGTGGTTCCCTGGAAAGTGTAAAGTTGCAGCTTCACTGTCTGGCCTCCTCTTTGCTTTCTTCCTGTTATTAGTATCAACTAGCCAGTTTTGATGGTGGCACAACTACTGTGGAGGAGCTGCTATGCAAGAGCCAATCCCATGGAGCATGACTTGCTTTAGTGAGGCTTTGGTGCCTGCCAAGTCTGCCCCTTGAGTGTGTTGCTAATCAAGGTGGTTGGCTGGAATTCAACATGGTCTGAAGCTGTCCACTGGATGCACTGGCTCTATGGCATCCTGGGTGGTGCAAGGTCAGCAACTAACTGTGTCCTAGCCAGGCCACCTAGCACAAACTACACAGAGATCTGCAGATCACTGCTACTTGTGTTGGGGTTGGAGGTGGCCAGGAGAGGCCAGACTGCTAAACAAGGCTGGCTGCCACTAAGTCAGGCCTGGGGCCACTAAGAGATATAGGACAATGGGAAGCCAGATGCTGCTTATTGGAAAGATTTTAGGAAAGTCTGAAGCATGAGCCAAGGGAGGCCATTTGTATAGAAAAGCCCCTAGAAATGACTTAGATGAACCTTCAAGTTGAGTGGGCTGGTATCTCAGGGAATGGACAGGGCCAAGCGTGACAGCCAGGTTGATGGAAACGCAGATATGACTTCATCCTGCCAGCACTGGGGGCTCAGCAAAGGAACAATGGCCCCTGCCAGGACTTTTGTCTGGGATAAACCTGCCCCATCAGCTTTTGTCCAATGCCAGTTCCTCCCTGTGTGACCCAGCTGCTCCAACACTGAGGCTCAGAGCATCTGAGTCTAAATAAGTGTATATGTGGGCCCTTTAAGGGGAATGACTGGGACTTTAGCAGCCCTCCACCTCATTCAACTACAATCCTTGCTGGTTTTCATAGACATAGTTATAAGGACTTTTCTTCCTGACACTGGAACCTGGAGCTAGCGAGGCCAATGTGGGTCTGAGACCTCTCGCTTCTCAGGGGACACCTCCTCAAGGTGAAATATCCCTCCAGATTTTTATCCGTCACTCTTGGGAGTGGGACCAGCCAATTAGCATCTTCACCCCTCCTCTCAGTCTTGATGTTGCTTCTTCTGTGTTTCCTTAGTTATAGGACTTCTGTTCAGCTAGATTTTAAGCAGTTCTCAATGACGGTTGTTCAGTTTAGTTGTAATTTTGATGTGGTTTGGGGAAGTTCTGAGTTCAAAATTTACTTTTGCCACCATCTTTACTGAAATCCTATTAAGTATTTTAAGTTACTTATTTTGAACCAGCAAATTGTAAGTATTTTAAGTTACTTACTTTGAACCAGCAAATTGTAAGAATAATAACCATAATAATGTTATATAGTATTCACTGGATTAGTTTATTACCTTTTTTTGCTTCCTTGCTGAGACATTTATAAACTACTCTTATAATCTCAATACTTCAGCTGATATATTGTTTTATAATGAATCCTTGATATGTATTTCTAATTATATTACATATTACAGATATATATTTATAACTCATTATGTAAGTATATATATATCTTACTATATTATAACTAAAACATACATGTTTCTTTTCTTGTGGTGTTAAGTATATTTGTTATTTTATTTTCATATTTTTATTTTAATATTTGCTAGCTTGTATTACCTAATTATTATTTACTAAAATATTGAAACTTCAAGGGCATTACTGATATTTTATGCAGTCAAAGAACTATATTTAAAATTAAAAACATTTTGGTAATTCTGGCATGTATAATACATTTTAACGGTGAATTAAAACTTAAGACTTTTAAAAAATACATTAATTTTGAAATAGGATGCTCTAAGTGAATTCACACATATCACAGCACTGGATTATAATAGGGTGACCTCATTTTAATTATTTTCAGAATATTAATTGAGCCATTATAGGTGATCTTTTTAAGAGTGAGTCTAGGAAAGATGGGAAACATTTTTATAGCCTTGGAGTAAAGGGATGTATGTGGTCATTTGGAAATGCATCATTAAAGACTTAATCCTAGTTACAATATGGGAAAGGCAATTCCACAGACCTTTACAGAAGAAATACAAAAGATGTGAGGTCAGGAAGAAGGGAAAGGTTTAAAGCAAGCACATCTGGGATCGTTAAGAACAATCAGAAACCATAACATAAAGAAGACAAAAGGTGAATGTGCCTTAGTCTGTTCCACAGCCATCTGGCTCAACCGACATTAAATATCCAGCTAGTGTTGTTTCAATGACTTCTTTTCTCCCTCTCTGACCTCAGCTACTAGAAAACTATAGTTTATACAAAGTCAACCTTTTTGTGGAATCCCCATCCATTCTTGAGTTGCATACATTTTTAAAAATTGTAACTTATAATAGCTTTAACTTCCTACTTATGAATTTTCAATGCCAAAGACAATTTGTGGCTTACTAATATTACACATAGATTGTCATCCTGTTATTTATTTAACTAACATAATTTAGTGATTTTCTATAAATAAGCAGTAGTCATTTAAACTTATGAGCAATGGTTAAAAAATATACATATAACAGGTGGTGGTGTTTTTTAACATTCAAGATTTAAAAATGAAAAAAATAATTGTAAGTCTCTAAAGAAAAAAAGTTTTATTTTTCTTGAGAGGAAAGGCCAAAATTCTTATTTTAGTAAAAAATTGTGTGAACTAACCATATGAGAATACCTTTTTAAAAATAATTAATAGACTTATTTTTGGTACAGTTTTAGATTTACAAAATAATTGAGCAGACAATACAAAGAATTCCATATACTAATCTTACCCCTCATGGTTTTCCCTATTATTAACATCTTACATTAGTGTAGCATATTTGTGACAATTGATGAATTAATATTGATACATTATTTTTAACTATAGTCAATTCTTTATATTCACACTTTGAGTTGCACAGATCTATGGTTTTGACAAATGCATAATGACATGTATCCACCATTATGATTTCACACAGAATAATTTTACACCCTAAAACTGCATGCGTTCCACCTATTTATCCCTTTCCTCCCCCTGCAAACCTCTGGCCAAATGATACTGTTTCTATCATTTAATCTTCTCAGGAATGTCCTATAGTTGGAATCACACAGTATGTATGTAGCCCTTTCAGATTGGCTTCTTTCTTCTAGTAATAGGCTTTCAAAGCTTCTCCAGATCTTTCATGGCATAATACTCATTTATTTTTATCATTGAAGAATTTTTTTAAATATGCAACATTTCCACAAACAAATACAGCAATGAAAAGTAAGGCTACTTAAAAAGGTATCTTTGGCCTTAGCCAGTTTGGCTCAGCGGATAGAGCGTCGTCCTGTGGGCTAAGGGAAGCTGATTTGATTCCTGTTAAGGCATATGTTTCAGCTGGAGGCTCTGCCTGGCCCGGCCCTGGTAGGGTGCGTGTAGGAGGTGACCAATTAGTGTGTTTCTCTCACATTGATATTTCTCTCTTTCTTTCCCTTTCTTCCACTCTCTCTAAAAATCAATAGAAAATATCCTTGGGTGAGGATAAAAAATTTTTTAAAAAGTATCTTTTCCCAGATCGTGTGGCTCAATGGTTGAAGGTTAACCCATGAACCAGGAGGTCTATGTTCGATTCCTGGTCAGGGCACATACTGGGTTGTGGGCTCAATCCACAGGAGTGGGTGTGCAAGAGGCAGCCAATCCATGATTCTCTTTCATCATTGATGTTTCTAACTCTCTCTCTCCTTCTCCCTTCCTCTCTAAAATCAATAAAAATATGTATATTTTTAAAAGTACCTTTAAATAACATTGAATATTAAAAAGTTGTTTATTTCAGATGCACAAATAGCTTTCTAAGATGACTAGGCTCAACAAAATTCTTTTAGTCTTCAAAATGTGTTAAACCTCATTTACATTTTTTTATATCACTAACATGTCCAAGTCATACTCAATTTCTTTTTTACATATCTATAATACTTGAATTATGGGCTAATATCTAATAGGCCAATATTCTCCATTAACCTGAAGAGTTGGCCGATAATCAATATTCCATGTACCCTCAAAGCCATGAGAATTGTTCCTCTTCCCTGTCCTTCAAATTTACTTCTGCCTCTTCACTGCACACCCATGACTTAGATATTAGTAATATAATTTATCAGACATGTTTTTGGCAGGGATTGAACAACCATGAAATCCTGGGACATTTTTCTATGGCTCTTTCTCTGCATCACATTTTATCTACAGTCAATGATTTGCTGTTGTAGAGTCTTCTACAAATTTAAATTTCCACTTCAATGAAAAACACATGAAACTCAACAATCAAACAAAGGAATTAGAAAATCTGCATTTTTCATCGGATCAAATGTCTTCCTATTAATATTCTTTTTAATATGAATTCAAGCATGACTACTTACTTGAGCATTTTTTACTCTGACCTGAAATAAAAATAGATATAAAAAATAATCTGTTTTTGTGTGTGTTTGTGATCTAAACCACATATAGTAGTAGTTTTTATTTTCATTAATAGAAACCAGGTCATTATGCAAGTATTTCTTGAATATATGTTTGAGAAAACCATTAAAATTATCTAGGCAAGACTGCTTTATAGCCACAAGAGACCAGAATAAGTGTAGCATACTATAAAATACAATTGAATAGTGAACTAAAAGTTTACTTTTTTTCCTAAATAATTTGCTTAAACAGAAAGACATCTTGTAAAATGGCTTAAATCCAGTGTTTTTGGTCTGCTTTCTTTTTCTAGGAACCATATTGATTGAAGTTTTAGAAATAAAGCTATTTAAACAAAATCAATTAAAATGTTAAGAAGGTCATGTGCATATTTATAAAAACAAAATGATTTTTTAACTAAAAAGTGCAATCCATTAGTGACATTAAAGCTTGAAATTTCCATGGCAACAGTTAAAAGAAATTAATAGCACATATTTTATTTACTTTGTAAAAGAGATAGATTCAGTAAAACAGGCTGACGGCCTAATATGGGATGAATTTTAGTTGTATGTTTGAGCTAATTAATTGAGATGTGTCAGAAGGATTGTCAGAGAAATAGAGACTTGAAGTCAAGTATATTCATTTAACAGTCATTGCTATTACACTGGAAAATATGTGTAATTCTAAATAATCTACTTGTATGTGCTTTTACAAATTTGTGAATTTCCACATTGGTACATATGAAAACATCTGTAATTTCTACAAATATGGAATTTCCTCTACAGATTATACTTTTTTTCTTTTTTTAAAATATATTTTATTGATTTTACACAGAGATAAATTGAGAGGGATAGAGAGTTAGAAACGTCGATGAGAGAGATATATCGACCGGCTGCCTCTTGCACAATCCCCACCAGGGATGTGCCCGCAACCAAGGTACGTGCCCGCAACCAAGGTACGTGCCCTTGACCGGAATCGAACCCGGGACCCTTCAGTCCGCAGGCCGACGCTCTATCCACTCAGCCAAACCGGTTTCGGCAGATTATACTTTTTTTCATTTCCTTAGGTTAATTGTTGGAATAGTGCATTCTCTTTCTCATCTTTGGCATTATTTTTAACAACACAATTCTCTTGGACACCCCCAAGACATTTTTAAGTACTCTCCTCTCTCCCATAAGTCCTTTGTATACATTGTAAGTAATGAAATAACAGTTCCATCTATTTACTTATCTCTTTTCTAATTTTCAATTAGTCTGGACATTAAATTATTCTCCTACCCCAAACAACTTCAAACTCTGCTTGTATTCAGATTTCATCTGACTATAATTCATGACAGCCAAGTGTTGAAATAACTCAATGCATGTATGTATATAGCATATTGTCTAAATATTATTCATTTAATAGTAATAGAATGAATATCAACAAATCAATGATATTTTTATTGTGGAAAAATCATAAATGTAAAGATGGGAAAGATGTTATGAATATAAGTGAAGTTCTAGAAAACAACACAAAGCTTTGAAGAATCTATATTTAGAAAGTGCTGCAGCCCAAAGAGGCAGAGGAGAGAAAAGAGGGAGAGGCCCGTCAGCACTGGATGACCCAGGTAAATCCTGACAAAGCAGGAGGGGTTTGGCCAGGGTCCTGAAGAACAGATAAGATTTAAATAGTGAGAAAGAAGGAGGGGGAAAAATATTTACTAATGAGAACATGGTGAACTAAAGCTGAGAAAGGTGTGAACATTGAACATTGCTGGTGACAGCGAACAGACAGGGCAGAATGTTCATATAAGGCCCTAGACCAGGGGTGGGCAAACTTTTTGACTCAAGGGCTATAATCGATTCTTAAACTGGACCGGAGGGCCAGAACAAAATCAACCTGACCATGCTGGCACTCTCATCTTGGGCTGCTGGTGAAGGAGCGGAGGGGAGAGCAAGAGAACCCTCTGCTCTTTCCACTCCGCAGGCCGGATAGAACAGCCGAACTGGCCGAATCCGGCCCGCAGGCTGTAGTTTGCCCACAGCTGCCCTAGACAGAAATACGGTTGCAGAAACAAACTAAGACAAGATTTTGGTAGGGTCTATATTTCAAGCTAAATAGTCCTAATTATGGCACCAGATGATCAGTCTGTGGGTTCTTGAGGGGAATGGATGCTCTTTGGACAGATTCATCTGACAGCAGTGGGCCGGCTGTTTGCCAGGGGAAGGCTGGGGCGGGAGACCCGCTAGTGGAACTATGAAATCCGAAAGAGGAATTGTTGGATGGAAGGTGGGGAGGAGGTGGTCTACTGATGATTTGTTTTAGTAATGTTGGCTTTGAAGTGGGTGTCAAAGTAGTCAGTTGAAGTGCAAACATCCATTTTAAAATTATCTTAGGAGAGAGAATTTAGGTTTAGAAAAGTTTGAGTGAATTTCTCTATTTCCTCAGAGGTCTAGAATTCAGCCATTAGAGGTAATTACCATCTAAACAGATGACAGCTTTAAACATGAAAAAGTATAAAGAAAAAAAATGGAGAGAGGGATGAGGATTGAATTTCAGGACCACTATGTTTTCTTGGGAAGAGGAATCATAAAAGGAAAAAAGAAGCTGATAGAGAAGCAGTGGACCACAAGCTTATAGCATTGCAGAAGTCAAGGAAAAAATAATTGATTAACCCAGTTAATGCCAATGTCCAATTGAGAGACCAATGTAGAACATTTGTTTAGTAATTATTTTTCACTACATAGTTCACACATTGCTAGGAAATGCTTCATGTAACTGAATATACTCCTACTCTGCCAACAAGTATCAACATACTCTGTGAACTATTGCAGAGTGATTTATAACATGAATAAGACCTAGAAAACTTGTTTTCCTTATGCTTGTGGATACATGTCAGTTAAACCATTCAAAAGCTTAACCACAATGACATGAAAACTCTAGAGCCAAATTTTCTTTTCTCTCCTATTTTGTTAATTCAAGAAATCAGCTATTAACCAGAGAGAACACAATAAAACATGATCAGATATTTTTTAATCCCTAAACCCAAGTGACTAAAGATTTGCTGAGGCGGTTTTCTGCCAGTATATGCACAGATGTAGACATTGCTCATAAAAAGGCAAGAAATCCTAAAGTGGGGATGGGGTGGGGGGGGGGTAGAGAGAATAGGAGATATATGTAATACTATCAATAATCTATAATAATAAAAGTGTAATATGCTAATTAGACTGGACCTCCTTCTGGATGACCTTCCGGACAAAGCCTGGGCCTCTAGGGAAACCTGGGGCCCAGATGCCAGAGGGAAGCCAGTGCCGGCAGCTGGGGGAAGGAAGGCCTACTCTTGCAGGAAATTTGTGCGTCTGGCATCTAGTAAAAAACATATTTTAAAAAGGGAGCAAGAAATCAATTCAGCTCTGCATAGAGATTGCTCTGGGCACATTACATTCATGTACCTGTGCGTGCTAGCACAGAAGGAAAAACTAGGAAAAGAAAGTCGGTTGGGATTCGGCTGCACTGGAGATTGTGTAATATGGTTCATTGGTTTGGCCCCAGAATGGTAACCACTGTAATAAATGTTCAGCCTTTAGAGGGTAATGTACAGTATTAGCTAAGGGGCTTCTGCTTCTTGAATTAATGTGTTTGTGTCTTGGGTGAAAGGTAAGTGGAAAAATAATTGCTGAGGTTAAATTCCTGTCACCTTACTCTCATGACTTAGAATACTATAAAAGGGTTGTTACTGGGCATCTCTCCTAGTAAAGCTGCTGAATCCAGATGAGAACTTGGCAAACTTGTTATGTAACGGAGGCTGGCAGCGCAGCATAGCTGGGAGACTCCTGGGCTAGTTCCAGTCCTCTTTCTGAGGCTGGTTTAGCAACGTGATTCTGAGCAAATCACTGAACCTGTTTCACCTTTTACTTTCTCAGGAAAGAAAGACGCATTTCTAGTCCATAGTAAAAGACAGAAATATGCTTTTAAAAAGTGGAAAACACTGAGGGAATGGGCAGTTTAAAAAAAAATGTTTCCAGATCTAGAAAATCCATACTTAATCTGTCTTAGGTTTATTTCAGATTCATAATTAAGAATATTATTAACGAATTTGGAATAGCTCTTCAAACAGAAATTTACCATTTCTGGAAAATGAAAGTGTTTGCAAACTTGGAATCACATTTTTTGATACTGCAACCTTATTTCTCACCAAATTTCCACAGCTTTCCTACATGGCCTTTTCATATCCTTCCTTCCTTTCTCTCTCTCTCTCTCTCTCTCTCTCTCTCTCTCTCTCTCTCTCTCTCTCTCCCCCCCCCCCTTTTCTCTCTCTACTTTAGGATGGTTTCTGTTGTCAAACCAAAGGGTATTTTTTGTTTTGTTTTATCTGAATGACATTTTGAAAAATAGTCTTTTGTATAAATTCTCAAGAGCAGGAATCACTGTGCAGTTTTATGAAAGGCAGGTCCAGTGAAGACTGATTAAGGACAAATGAATGTACTGGAATTGCCTGAGATGTAGTTTGGGGGCTGAAAACTGGTAGAAGCGGAATAGCAATGTCCCATGGCACATCTAGACTTTAAAAGGAACTTTTTCATTAGATGGCAGTTACTAATAATGCTGCTAATGGAAGATGGACATGTGAGTTTGGAATGTAATAAATTATAGAGAATATCAGAGCTTCAGAAATAACTGTATAAATCTGCTAACTACAGAGTGCTCATCAGAACTAAGAGGATTTTAAAAATTGGAACAAATATTTCTGAATAATAGAAGCAACATTCATGTAGGAGAGAGTTAAAATTGTGTAATGTATTGAATATTAAGCAAACTTGAATTTAAGGTTACCCCCATTTTCCAAAGAGAGGGTCCTAAAAGGAGTTTTTTGTTTTTTTCTTTTGTTCTGATTTTTTTTTTTTGCCATTTTAAATATACGTACATTTAGGGATGTAGTTTAAAGAACAATTTACTTATTTAATTAATGTATAAACTTTAATTATTTTATTTATCTGCCCTCAATTTTTTTTTTTTTATTCCCAACGGCCTAGCCCAGCATCTGATATTGGTTGAACAAACGAATGAGCTTCCAAAGCTTCCATTTTAACATCTATAAAGTGAGAATAATAATAGTGCCTGTCTCACATGGTTGTTGGGAGAATTATGAGACAATGAATGTAGATGCTTCGTCTGGCCCTGGCTTTTAATAAGCACTCTAAAGTGAGCTAGGTTTTCATTTTGTTTTGTTTTTTTTTGCTTTTCTTAAATTTTTTTATTAAGGTATTATATGGGTACATAGCTTACCATTGCCCCCCCCCCCCCCACCTCCCATTCATGCCCTCCCTCCCCAGAGTTCTGTGTTCGTTGGTTGTACTTATATTCATTCATGCATACCAGTCCTTCGGTTGTTCTCTTATCTCCCCCCAGGTCTCCTTCCCCTCCCCGTTGACATTTGACAATCTGCTTGTTTTATGGTGACTATCTCAGGACCACATGAATAGAATCCGCTCCTCATTTGGCAGTCTGCTTGTTTTATGGTAACTATCTCAGGACCATATAAAAAGAGTCCGCTCCTCCTCTGGATCTCACTGCCTCTTACCCTGGGTCCCACTGCTTCCCCTGGGACACAGGGCTCACCCAGGGCACAGGGCCCCATGGGACTCACGTCTCACCCAGGGCACACAGCCCCTCTAGGGCGTTGGGGTCGCATATTGGAGGTGCCGCGCTAGCTCCTCACTAGCATGGCGGGCAGGCTGGGATGGCTGCAGGCTGGGGGACCACCTCCAAAGGTGTCTCCTTTGGTGTGAAAGCGGAGCAGCTGCGGACAGGGAGGCTAAGCTCTGAGACCACCCACTCTCTGAGCCCTAGGAATAGTGAGCTCTGTTCTTGGTGGATTTCCTTTATTTGCAGCGGTGGTGGTGGGTGGCGGTGGCGGGTGTGGCAGTGACGGTCACTCCTGTGGTTCAATTTCCACTGTAGTTTTAAAGTTCACATGGCGGCAGTGGCGAGAGCTTCGGCTCAGCCATGTGGCATCGGAGGAGGGACTCTCCTGGGCCGCTAACGGAAGGCGCCGTGCAGTTCCTCACCAGCACGCTCCATCTCCTCACCAGCATGGTGGGTGTGCTGGGAAGGTTGAGGGCAGGCTGTGATGGCTGCAGGGGGAGATTCCGCCCTCAATGGTGTTCTCTTTGGTGCGGATGAGGAGCTGCTGTGGACACAGAGGCTAATTTCTGAAGCTGCACTCTCTGTGAGCCCGAGGCGTAGTGAGCTCTGATTTTGGTGGATTCCCATTCATGGGGGTGGCGGTGGGTGTGGCAGCGATGGTAGCTCCTGTGGCTCAATTTCCCCTGTAGTTTTAAAATCCACATGGTGGTAGTGTCTGATGCTTTGGCCCAGCCATGTGGCGGCGGAGAGAGGACTCACCGGGTCTGCCAACGGAAGGCGCCGCGCCAGCACAGTGCGCGCGAAGGCCAGGCAGAGCAGGCTGCGGGCAGTGGCCGAGGGACCCACGGGTGGTGGCGGGGCCCACCGGGGCAGAGTGAGGTCTGGCTTCCCTCATTCCCGGCAGCAGCGGCTCTGGCAGGTTCGGTTCCGCTGTAGTTTTAAACTCCACATGGCTGCAGTGGCGCCCTGCTTGGTGTCTAGTTGTAGCCTTCCCATTTTGCCAGCTTTCCTGTGGGTCTGGTGCGATCCCATTTGTTTTTAGCTGTTGTTTTTTTCCAAGTTGTTGAGGAGGTGGCTGCCTAGGAGGCTGCCTAGGTCACCATCTTGTCTTGTGCCCTCAATTTTAAATCACATTATTTTAAATGTTCTAATAATGAAAAAACATTGCTATTTTTCATACTTTTATTCCATTAAACAATTCTATTAAAACTCTTCACTTGCACAAATGCTTTATAATGCCTGAATTTCAAAAAAAAAATTTTTTTATGGAGAGTATACTTTAGTAATCAGTGTCCTTTTTATAAACAGAACCACTTTTTGAGTCATCTAACTGAAGGACTTATCTTCCCTTCCATGTAAAGTATTGGAGATATAGTTTTTTCACAAGTTGTTGGCAAGGGGTCACTGGACATTTTACCCCCAGTCACAAATATCTATTGGGTAATTATCATTTCAACAATATAGACATTACTACTTTACTTGTTAAAATGATTTATAAAAGATGTGTTTATACACAAGACTTGTGATGATCAGACCCTTCTCTAATAATGATTATTAAATATGTCTAAATGTATTGGCCACTTTAAAAAAAATAATTCTATCATTAATTGAATTATTTTGGTTAGTGGATCTTTTCCAAGTAGATGTTTGTTGTCATTTAATATGAGAGAGTTTATAAGATGATTTTATTATATCTAAAGAATAATTTTGAGAAAAAAACTCAACTCAACTTATAATCAAACATATATAGTACTTGTGTTTTTTAATGGTTGGGTCTATTAAGACTAATGTATTAAGGACAATATTTTTTTAATATGTTCTAAGGTATAAATCATCTTCCTGGTAGCATTTCATTTGGTATGGCCCTTCAGCTAGCACTGCCAGGAATAAAAGGAGGGTGAATACCACAGGACTGAGGAAGGAGCATAAAGTAGCTCCTACCAGTTGGAAGAGGAAGTGGAAAGACTTTCTGATTCCATAAGAAGGTAAATAAGAAGATGGGAGTGAGAGGAAGACAAGGTCCGGAATAAGACTTAACTCTCTTCCTCTGACCATTTAGTTAAAATCCAAAGACAGAGGACATAGAATGTTCATGTAGGCTTTGGGGATTCCTAGACATATCCTTGGGAAGATAGTTGGTCTCTCAGAGAAGCTGTCTCATTGGAGCCACATTTAATATGGCACCAGGCAGTAGAACAGAAAAGCCAAGGGAGGTAATGTGGCGCAAGGCTTCACAGAGCTTTGTGAACGTCAGGTGAGAGTGAGATTGGAGTTGTCCTGTGGGGTCAGGATGAGACTGCAGCTCACAGGGACTTCATGACTGGAAGCTCTGGTTCCAGACTTCAGTGGCGAGTACCACGCCATGCTCCAAAATCTAATCAGCACCAACCACAAGCTAGTCCAGGTGTGCAGGAGAAAGACCAGACAACACACTGCACCAGTATGAAGTAGCACATAAAACTATAGCCCATGCCCTCCTCTGCAAATCATAGCAATCACCTTTTATTTAGATGCCAGCTTGACAAAGAGGAAGATACCTCTCTTGAGAATAAAGAAATAGTCTTGTTAAAATTTAAATTATAAGTGGGCTGAATATTTTCTTCCCAACAGAAACTCAGTTAACCTTAAAAGACTTTTATACAAAAAACAAACAAACAAAAAAGTTACTTACAAGTTTTAATATTTTAGCCAAGTATCTGTGGAAACATCTGGTAAAAATATCATCTATTTTAAAAAATAGAGAAAGCATTCTGAATTATAGAGTTTAAATACTGTGGTCCAATTTATGTATCGATCTATCATTAGTTAGGACAGTTTAGATTATTAACAAGCAACTCCCAAATATCAGTACCTTAAAACAACAAAGGTTAGTTTCTCACTCAGGCTACATGCATGAGACTTGTCAGGGATAGCTATTCCCTGCAGTTAAGCAGAGTGAAATCCAGGCTGATGGAGTATGGGCCATCTCAACTAACTGACGGGAAAAGCAACATGGTAGGTTGTGCAGTTTCTGCTCTTCAGTTTCTGCTTTGAGTGATATGGATTCATTCTGCTCAAATTTTCTTGGCCAAAGCCAGTCATGTGGTCACCTCTGACATCAAGGGTGCATAGAAATCTAATTTTACCATATGCTCTAGAGGAGAAAGAGAAAGAATTGGGGGAACAGTATAATGGCCACCACCATTTGTAACTTTCTGGATTATGGTTTCAACACAGAAAATTATTTGACCAGAACCAGATGTGATAAATAGAAAAGATACCAGTGGCTAAAATTTTAACAAGATTTATGTATCATTCACAATTGTGCCATCATTTTCTTACATTAATCAATAAAGTACCATCAGTATTGGTCAGAGTACAATTGAGCCAAGAGAGTTTGCTCTAGATCAGGGGTTGGCAAACTTTTTGCGTAAAGGGCCAGATGATAAATATTTTAAACTCTGTGAGCCATCTGATTTTGCTGTTGTAATGAAAAAGCAGCCACTGTTAATACACAAATGTTTGAGAGTGGTAATTTCCACTCTATTTAAGCACACTGAAATCTGGATCTCATAACTTTCAGATGCCCCAGCATATTATTCTTCTCTTAATTTTTTCCCAACCAGTTACGGATATAAACAACTCTTTTAGTTTACAGGCTGTAGAAAAACATGCAGTGTCTTGGCTTAGAGTATTAAGGAATTTTATGTGAAGAATTGAGAACATACAAAATTATTGGAAGTAATGGAGGAACAGTTCTAGCCCCAACAACCAGGAACAATTAGTGGCTCCAGAAATTACTCTGCCTCTGGCTTGAGCAGGTGATTCCTTCCCAGTGATACAGGAAGCTGAAAAATTATGAGCCTGCTGCTAATAGTGCTGACAACCCAGGCTGCAGTCTGAGGCTACTCTGCCTGGTCCAGAAATATGCCACTGCTGCTCCAGGAAGCTGCTGAGTCAGGAATCCGCCCACCACATTGGGAAGTCTCTGAGGTAGCTGCCACCCTGGCCTTGAATCTTGCCAGCAAAAATGCCTCAGACTGGGCTTTCCTTGCACTTTATTTAGTTCCTAAACATCCCCACTATAGAAACTAAGTCATGCCCTAACCTCCATAAGATCTGAGACAAGGATTTTAATTTCCCAGCTGCTGCATGTTAGCAGTGGTTTAAAATGAATGTTGGACAGAGCAATTAAAGATATTGAACACAGGAGGAGGGAAAATGGCAGAAGAATAGGTAGGCAAGTTCTGACCCGGGTCCCGAAGAGGAAGGAGAGAGCACCCGAGGGTCGCGCTGGGAGTGCCTGTCAATAAGCCAAGAGAAAGGCAAACACCTGGGGAAACTGGGGGGTGCCTGATCAGGGTGCCCCTGACAGTTAAGCACCCACAACCCGATCCTTTCCCAGAGCGACCTAAGGGCGAAGAGGGGGAAATCTCGCCATCTTGACCTTGACGGGAAGAGATTTGGATTACAGGACAGAATATCCACAGCCGTAAAGACCACCAAGTAGCTGTTCGCCCCTAAACGCTCACCACAATCAGCGCAAACGCTTGGATTCAAAAAAGTGCTCCACCCCAGGGTGAAAAATCAGATTTTGCGGAGACCGGGTGAGTTCCCACCACGGCACGCTTCCCCCGCGGCGCGCGCATCCCCTGCACAGCAGCTCTCACACAGCAGCCCGCACGCACCAGCTTGCGTGCACCAGGCGCACAGAGGGGTCTGTGTTTACAAGAAACCCAGAGCTAGGCTGGAGGCACCCCTGACTGTGGTCAGGGCTCCTAAGTGGGGGGATATCTAAGGAGCAGCACGTCTGGATCTGACTCAGAGAGAGTTACAGGCGAGTGTGGTTGGCTCCTCCTGCCCAAACCCCACCCCTCCATAGATCAGGGACACAGAGAGGGGAAAAAAAGCTAGAAAGGCCTCAGAACCCTGGCTCTCTGCCACCAAGAAACACCGCCACCTAGAGGCTACAGTACATATGGACTCTAGAACTGCTTAAAAATCAAGACCCGATTACAACACGGAAGAAACACTGGGAATTGCAATTAACGCCCAGACTGGGAACTGGTGAGCTAGACAGAACAACAGAGGAAGTGAATGACCTTCATTACTGCAAATTTTATTTAATTTTTGATTTTCTAATTGTTTAATTTTGTTTTGTTTTTTAAGTTACATTAGTTGCAAAGTTTACTTAAGAAGATTTTTTTTTCATTTTTCCTCACTTGATTTTACCTTTTTAATTAATTCACTTTTATATGTAATCAATATTATTACTACTACTATTTTGCCTTTTTTATCTTTTTATCTTATTTTCTTTTATTTTTATCATTATCTTTTAATTGCCATATTATATACTTTTTTTCTTCTTTTTTTTTCTTTTTTTTTCCTTTTCTCTTTTTTTCCCCTTTGGGATTACTATTCAACAGACTATTTATACCTTTCCTTCTCCAACGTTCTATTATAACTCAACCCTACCTTTATGCCATCACTCTCTTCCTAACCCTTTCCCTTTGGTGTCCTGCTTATCTTAACTCTTTACTGCTCTAGATTTTCCCTATTTTTTCTATTTACCCCCTCCTAAAATTTCACCCTTCCTGTGTATATCTAACTCCCAACCCCCTACTCCAAGCCCATTCACACCTACCTTGTCGCTATCCTAAAAAAAAATAAAATAAAATAAAAATCCTTCTCTCTACCCCTTTGTAGTTGTATGCTAAATGCTAACTATATCAAAGTTTTATGCTTTTTTGTAAGATTGGTTTGCTTATTCTTTTTATTTGATTGTATGGTTTTGTTAGCTGGGTTCTAGTCACCTTTATTGGAGGATATTAATATTGCAAACGCTTTTCTGTTCAGTGCCTTGTGTGTTGTACCTGGTTGTGTTGTATTTTGTACCTTTAAATCTAAGCAGGAGAGAGAGAACTACATAATCAGGCATCCTAAAAAGAGAGATCATGGGGAGGAGGCTAAGAAACAACCCGCCTATGAAAGAAAATCAGACATTACCACAAAAGGAAGTAAACAAGTTAGAGGCAAGCAACCTACCAGAGCAAGAATTCAGAGTAATGATCATGGAATGGCTAAAAAGAATGGAAGACAAAATTGACAATATGAGTAAAACCCAAGAGGAAATGAAGAAGAACCAAGAGGAAATGAAGGTGACCCAAGAAGAAATGAAAAATGACATCGCTTCTATGAAGAACTCAATAGAAAGATATTGAACACAGACAAACACAACGGACACAGACTCTGTTAAGAAGATTTCTGTGGCATTTCCCAAGCCTTCTGTGAGCTCTTATTGTATAATGCTCACAAAATAGTATAAAAGTAAAAATTATTGTACCAGTCTTTCCCACCAGTGCTACCACCCCACTCACCTGTGAACTGCTCACAATAGCAGAGATTTGCATCATCACATTCATGGCAACACTGAATAGCAATAAAAAGTGCTTGTCAGTATAGAAAAGGGTAAGAATTTTGGTATAAACATGGTAAAAAGCAATTTAAAAAAGCGAAACAATTATAGGCAGCACCATGGAAAGAGCTCTGAGAAACACTAAATGAGTTAAAGGACATTTGGAAAGTATGATCCTACTTTTCAAATGATAATTTTTAAAATGTATTATTATATTTAGTGCTTTGTTTTTATTTTAAATATAATTCAAAATGTAAATATTTTATATAAGCATATAATATAGAAAGGAAAAATGCTCTGTGACCCTAATTTCCTCAGATAACTGTTATATTTTTATGTATATTATTTTCCTCTGTACACATACCAAGTGTATTTATCTACATTTTTAAATAAATTTAGTTTTAAGGTACACATTTTAGTTGTTAGGAATATTTGTTGTGTCAGGGTTATAGTATCCTAGGATCTATATAGTATTCTAAATTTCTTTCCTACCAAAAAAGCCATAGGGGACATTTGATACATTCACAGATACAATTTCTATCTGCTAACTTGTTTCATAAATTTAGTTTCAATGTTACTTTATTTATTTACTTAGTTATGTATTTATTCCTTTCCTGAGGATATGTTTACTGATTTTTAGAAAGGGGACGCGGGGAGAAACATCAATTGGTTGCCTCCTATATGCTCCCCTACCGGAGATTGAACTCACAACTTTCTGTGTATACGATGGTTCTCCAACCAAATGAGCCCCACTGGCCAGGGCTCAGTTCAATTTTACATAATTTTAACTCATAACACATTTCAGAGATTATTTTCCACAAGTACTACAACATGCTGTTATTAACCAATCCAACATAGGTAAGTTACATGCAGACAAGAAACTATAACTGATTATAAATCTCCAAGAAGCACTATATTCCATTATGCTCTCCTTGAACACATATATAAGTCTCAAATTGTAAGGCTTTTAGAAGAACACTTCATTTTCCTATTTTACTAAAAAAATAATCTACATAAAATAAGTATAGGATCTATTCCAATTCTTACTAATTAGAACATCCCCATTGTGGTTTCTCCCCAAGGATGGGTTACATCACTGTTATTGTGAAATAATTTATAAAAATTATGACAAGTTTATTGGTTCTGCTACTACAACACATTTATTTTCTATTTGAGCAAAATATACAGAGATGAATAAGCTATGTCTAGAACTGGCTATAAAAACAAATTGTTCAATAGCAATTGAGTCTAGAGGTAATAAGGCACTTAAAGTAATTAGTTAAAGTTAAGCTTCACTAAATCTGAGTAAGTGGAAAAGGAAATAAAATGGGGGAAAATGAAGTGCAGAAAGCATTTAAGCAGTATTTTTCAAAACTATTGACCTTAGGACATCTTTACATTTTTAAAAATTATTGAAAATACATAAGTAAGCCTGTCAGATAAAATATAGGATGGTTAGTTAAATTTAAATTTCATATTTTAAAAAAATTAATTGAATTTATTGGGATGACAGTGATTAACAAAAATATATAGGTCCAGATGCACCATTCTACAACACATTATCTGTATATTGTATTGTATGTTTACCACCCTTTTACCTTCTTCCACCTCACCACTCCTCACCCTAAATTTGAATTTCAGCTAAACAATGAATAATTTCCCCAGCAGGTGTGGCTCAGTGGTTGAGCATTGGGCCATGAACCAGAAGATCACAGTTCAATTCCCTGTCAGGGCACATGCTCATGTTGCAGCCTTGATCCCAGTAGGGAGCATGCAAGAGACAGCAGATCAATGATTCTCACTCATATTAACGTTTCTATCTCTCTTACTCTCCCTCTCTCTGAAATAAATAAAAACATATTAAAAAAAACAATGAATAATTTACTAGTGTAAGTATGCTCCAAGTATCACATAGGACATATGTATAGTAACAATTATCCAGTTTATCTAAAAGTCAAATTTACTGTGTGTCCTGTAGTTTTATTTGCAACCCTATTTATTTATCTGGAAACCTTAAGCCACTTTGTTTATGTGGTTTATATCTATCTATGTTTTCTATATTATAAATGAAAACTGAGAAATTTTAAAAATGTATGCATTTATTATTTTATTTTATTACACTATTACAAATGTCCCCATTTTCTCCTCTACCCCCCTTCGCTCTGGTCATCACCACATTGTTGTTTGTATCTATGGGTTATGCATATATGTTATGTTATTTGGCTAACTCTTCACTCTCTTTTATTCAGTCATTAATTTATTTTAAAATAATAATAGGCCTAAAATTTTTATTTTTATAAAAAATATATTTTTCTTAAAAAACAATGATAGGATTAGGATTGTTTTAGATTTTTGCCAATCTCTTTAATATCTGATTTAATAGAAGCCAACTAGATTCTATATCTGCTTCTGCATTGAATCTGCTAGAGTACATTGCAATATCTTGTTCTAGTTGAAGTATATGAAGAAAATATGGCCTCACTAAGATATCTGTATGTATAAAAGTCTAAGTGTGACCAGGCCAGCATAGGGGGCAGTGAGGGGAGACCAGGCTGGCGTGGGGATAGTCAGGGGTGACCAGGCCAGCAGAGAGATAGTTATTGGTGACTAGACCAACAGGGGGGCATTTCGGTGTGACCAGGCCAGTGGGGAGGTGGGGGGGAGAGACAGTAAGGGGCAATCAGACAGGCAGGGAGGTGAACAGTTAGGAGCCAGTAGTCCTATTTTGTGAGAGGGATGTCCCAGATTGGAGAAGGTGCAGGCTGGGTTGAGAGGATGCCTCCCCCCTTGCAGGAATTTTGTGAACCAGGCCTCTAATATAGTTTATAAAAAAGAAAAATATTTTAATGCCTTTTCAGATAATTGTGGATATTCTTCTTTGACCTACACCCCAAACCCACAAGTGATAATTACTTTAAAAAATATTGTATTTCAATTATATTTTAATTTAAAAGAACATTACAGCCGAAACCGGTTTGGCTCAGTGGATAGAGCGTAGGCCTGCGGACTCAAGGGTCCCAGGTTCGATTCCAGTCAAGGGCATGTACATTGGTTGCGGGAACATCCCCGGTGGGGGTGTGCAGGAGGTGGCTGATCGATGTTTCTGACTTTCTGTCCCTTTCCCTTCCTCTCTGTAAAAAAATCAATAAAATATATATTTTTGAAAAGAACATTACATGCTAGAATGAAATAATATAAGTATTTATAAATATATATTTATTGCCATTTTATTTTTCATATTGTTAACATAAAAAACCGTTGAAACCTGTAAAGAATTTTTGTGAGTTCATTTGAGTCAAATTGTCAACATATGCCAGGAAGCAGAACTTCAATGAATTGAGATAATGCTCTGGAGAATGGTGGTTACAACTGTATTTATACATTGCAATCAAAGGAAGGGACATAGGGTGGGTTACATGAAATCTATTGGTGATAGATTAGAAAGGTAGGAGAAAGCAAAGCGGGGAGCGGGGGAGGGGTGGAGGAAGGGGGCTCGCAGGGGGGGAACCCCTGTGGTTGGATAAAAAGTAAAATGATGGACACATATTTAGGTGGGTGCAGGAACAATTAACATGATTATGAAGGAATTTGTGCTATCAGTCCGCTGGCGCCCAGCACATCTGGTTGTGCCCCAGGGGTCCAGAAAAAGGGAAGTTACAAGTTACCCAGACATTTCAAGGGTATGTTATCATAGATGCAAAAAAGACAAATAGGCTCAGTTAAGGTAAAGGTTGACCTTGTTTCCACAGCAGGAATGCCACTCAGCTGACAGATGAGCATAAGATGCCAAGCTGATGGCTGGTGAGGGCAGCTGCAGCAGCACGAGGCTCTCCCACAGACACTCTCCCTGTGTGCCCAAGCTGCAATGAGCTGGTGGGTAAGGCTCAGCTGTGGCAGGGCAGAGGTCCACTGATCCCCATTGACCAGGCCAAGGGACCCCACTGGTGCACAAGTTCATGCACTGGATCTCTAAGTTAAACAATAAATGGGTTACCAATGAGATCAAGAAAGAAAGAAAAAACTTCTTCAAAACAATTGAGGAACAACATCCTAAAATCTCTGAAACAAAGCAAAAGCAGTCTTGAGAGGCAAGTTCATAGCTTTATAGATCTACCTAAAAAAATGAGAAAAGTTAATAATAAACTATTTAACTCCACAACTTAAAAAAAGTGAATAGATAACAAGTGAAACCCAGAGTAAGTAGAAGGAAGGAAATAATAAAGATTAGAGCAGAAATAAATGACATAGAGAATAAACAAACAAACAAATAACATAGAAGATCAATGAAACCAGAGCTTATTCTTTGAAAAAATAAATATGGTTGATGAACCTTTAGCCAGACACATCAAGAAACAAAGAGAATTTCCCCAAATAAATAAAATCAGAAAAGAAATGGTCAAGTAATAACTGACATCACAGAAATACAAAATATCTTTTTAAAAAATAGTATGAACTATAAGCTGAACAATGTGGATGAAATGGTAAAATTCATAGAAAAACACAATCTCCCAAAACTGAATCAGGAAGAATCAGAGAACTTAAATAGACCAATAATAAATAGGGAAATTGAATAATGATAATTTTTAAAAATCCCAGCAAACAAAAGCCCTGGGCCCGACAGTTTTACAGGGGAGTTTTATCAAACATTCAAAGAAGAACTAGTATCTATTCTCCTCAAACTATTCCAAAAATTCCAAGAGGAAGGAACATTTTCAAGATTTTTATATGAGACTAGCATTATTCTAATTCCAAACCAGATGAAGAGATTACAAAGAAAGAGAATTATAGGCCAAATATCCCTAATGAGCATAGATGCTAAAATTCTCAACAA
Source organism: Vespertilio murinus (assembly GCA_963924515.1). NCBI lineage: Eukaryota > Metazoa > Chordata > Mammalia > Chiroptera > Vespertilionidae > Vespertilio > Vespertilio murinus. The sequence goes on along the minus strand of OZ004706.1, from coordinate 108,399,872 downwards.
TACATTAGCAAATCAGAGTCAGCAATACATTAAACAGATCATACACCATGACTAAATGGGATTTACTGAATGGAAGTAAGTCTGGTACAATATTTGCAAATCCATAAATGTGATATATCTCTTAAAAATTGAAAGACAAAAACTATATAATCATGTCAATAGACAGTGGAAAAGAATTTGACAAAATCTAATACTTTACTCAGAGGATTATACCTCTGTGGGGATATAAGGATCATACCTCTACATGATAATGGCCATATATAACAAATTTACAACCAATATAATACTCAATGAGCAAAAACTAAAACCATTTCCCTAAGAACAAGAACAAGACAGAGATGTTTGCTTTCACCACTCTTACTCCACATAGTACTGGAAATCCCAGCCACAGTGATCATTCCAGAAGAAATAGATAAAAGGCATCCAAATTGGAAATGAAGAAGTAAAACGCTCATTATTTGCATATAATATTTTATTGTCATAGAACGCCTTAAAGACTCCACTAAAAAACGACTATATTTAATAAATGAATTTGTATATGTAGCAGAATACAAAATTAACACACAGAAATAGATGACTCTTTTATTCACCAATAATGAATTCCCAGAAAGAGAACAAAGCAAATAATCCTATTAACTATTGCAACATCAATAAAATGATACTTAGGAATAAACTTAAATGGGTAAAAGATTTGTATTCAGAAAACTATAGGATGTTGAAAAAAGAGATAGAGGAAGATATGAATAAATAGAAGACTATATCATGTTCATGGGTTGATAGAATTAACATTATTAAAATGTCCATACTACCCAAAGCAATCTATAGATTCAATGAAATCTCTACTAAATTGCCAACTATATATTTCACAGATCTAGAACAAATACTCCAAAAAATTATATGGAACCAAAAAAGACCCCAAATAGCCACAACAAACTTGAGAAAGAATGAAGTTGGAGAGTTCACAATACAAGATATCAACTTATACTACAAAACCACTGTAATCAAAACAGCCAAGAACAAGGTACTGGCACAAGAACAGTGGAAGATCCCAAGAAAATAGAAACACAAATCAGAAAAGATATATGCACCCCTATGTTCATAGCAGTACAATTCACCATAACTAAGATTTGGTAACAGCCTAAGTGCCCATCAGCAGAAGAGTCAATTTAAAAAAAACAGTAGTACATTTTCACAATGGAATACTATGCTGTGGTATTAAAAAAAAAAAAAAAATAAAGGAAGTTCTTACCAATTTGCATCAACATGGATGGAGCTGGAGAGCATTATGTTAAGTGAAATAAGCCAGAGAAAGATAAATATCACATGATCTCACTCATTTATGGAATATTATGAACAACATAAACTGATGAACATAAACAGATCCAGAGAGAGAGAAACTTTGATCAGAACGTCAAACCTCAGGGAAGGGAGGTGAGGTGGGGGGTAAGGGGAAGAGATCAACCAAATGACTTATGCATATAAGCCTAAACAATGGACACAGACAACAGGGGGTAAAGACATGAAGGGTAGGGGCGTGGGGAGTAATGTGGAAATAAGGACACATATGTAACACCATAATCAATAAAGAATTTTTTTAAAAAGAACAGTGGAACAGAGAGAGACCCCAAAAATTGACCCAAGCCATTATGCTCTATTAATATTTGACAAAGAAGGCAAGAGCATACAATGGTATAAAAAAATGTTGGCACTAAAACTGGTTTGGCTCAGTGGATAGAGCGTTGGCCTGCGGACTGAAGGTCCCAGATTCGATTCTGGTCAAGGGCATGTACCTTGGTTGCAGGCACATCCCCAGTGGGGGGTGTGCAAGAGGCAGCTGATCGATGATTCCCTCTCATCGATGTTTCCCACTCTCTATCCCTCTCTCTTCTAGTCTGTAAAAAAAAATCAATAAAATATATTAAATAAATAAATAAATAAATAAATAAATAAAATTTTTAAAATGTTGGCAAAATTGGACAGCAATATGCAAAAAAAAAAAATGAAACTAGACCACCAATTTACATCATACACAGAAATAAATTTAAAATGGATAAAAGACTTTAATGTAAGTTGGGAAACCATAAAAATCCTAGAAGAAACCATAGACAGCAACATCTTAGACATCTCTTGAGCAATATGTTTACAGATACATCTCCTAGGACAATAAGGAGAAAATAAACAACTACATTAAAATAAAATATACTGCACAGCAAAAGAAACCATCAATAAGATGAAAAAGGGAGCCCATTGTATGGGAGAACATATTTGGCAATGACACATCTGATAAAGGGTTATTATCCAAAATATATAAGAAATTCATACAACTTAATAAAAAGAAGACAAACAATCCAATTAAAAAATGGGAAAAGGATCTTAATAGACACTTCTCCAAAAGGGGCATGCAGGTCACCAAGAGACATATGAAAAAAAAATAGAGGCTTGTGCAGTGATTCGGGGTCCCTTAGCCTGGCCTATAAGGATCATAGGCTCTCCGACACCCTCCAAGTGGACCTGGATTTCTATAGGGCAGTTCTCAGGTGACACATCCCAGAATCGGTCTCCCTCCTCTCTGGTCCCAAGTTTGTCACCTGAGAACTGCAGCTGCCAAGTCACCACAGCTCAGCAGCTGCTGCGTTGAGCGTCTGCCCCTTGGTGGTTATTGTGCATCATCATAGCTATTGGTTGGATGGTCAGGTGGTCTAATGGTGGGACAATCACTTAGGCTTTTATATATTGTCTATAGACGCTCAAAGATACTCTGCATCAGGGAGATAAAATTAAAACAACAACGAGGTATCACCTCACACCTGACGGAATGGCTACCATCAACAAATCAACGAATGACAAGTGCTGGTGAGGATGTGAAGAAAAGAGAACCCTTGTACACTGTTGGTGGGAAAGCAGACTGGTGCAGCCATTATGGAAAACAGCATGGAGTTTCCTCGAAAAATTAAACATGGAATTGCCATTTGACCCAGTGATCCCACTTCTAGGAACATATCCTAAGAAACCCAAAACACCAATCAGAAAGAATGTATGCACCCTGATGTTTGAAGCACAATTTACAATAGCTAAGATCTGGAAACAGCACCAGTGCCCATCAGTAGATGAGTGGATAAAAAAGGTGTGGTACATTTATATCATGGGATATTATGTAGAAAGAAGGATTTTATATCATGGGATATTATGTAGAAAGAAGGATCTCTTTGAGACAGCATTGAGGGACCTAGAGAGTACCATGCTAAGTGAAATAAGTCATTCAGAGAAAGACAAATATCACATGATTGAACTCCTTTGTGGAATCTCAGTAATCAACTAAACTGATGAATGGAGTAGATCCAGAGACATGGAAGCATGGAACAGAGTGTGGAAAATCCAAGGGAAGTTTTGGGAGGGTGGGTAAATGGGTAGGAGGTGATCAACCAAAGACCTATCAGAGAAAGGCAAGTATCACATGATCTCACTCATATGTGAGTGAATCTAATGAACAAAATACACTGCTGAACAAAAAAGACCAAGAGACATAGAAACATAGAACAATAGAACAGACTATGGAATCTCAGAGGGAAGGTGAGGGAGGTTGGGTGGGAAGAGATCAACTAAAGAACTGGTATGCACATATGCATAAGCCATAGACACAGACAGTGGAGGCCTGGGGCGAGTGGCTGGGGTGGGGGAATGCTATAAAGGGTCAATAGGGGGGAAAGGGACATATGTAATACTTTCAACAATAAATATTTAAACAACAAATAAATAAAAAAGCAGCTCATTTAATTCACAACACAGAAATTTTCCCTAAGACCAACTTTATAATTTAGCAGAAGTCCTTTTGTGTACCTTCAATATTTATTACACACAATATTTTAAAAACATTTATTCCTATTTACAGATATAATTAAATTAATGTTTAATCAAACAATTCTTAAGTGAAAATGTTTTTTCCCCTCTTTTCCTTATGAATGTGTGTAGTAAAAACTATAATGATTAGTAGTGCAGTTTGGTGTCATTGCCTTGATCATGCTAAGGTTCCAGAGCCTTTGCTTTCTCACCATCAGTTTGAATGTCAACACATGGCATTGTAGTGTTATTATAAAATAGGCTCCGCGCATGCCGTGCTGGTGAGGAGCTCAAGAGGCCCCGGTGAGTCCTTCCTCCACCACCGCTGCATGGCTGGGCCGAAGCTTCCGCCACTGCCGCCATGTGGATTTTAAAACTACACTGGAAATTGAACCACAGGAGCGACCATCGCTGATGCACCCACCACCGCCACCACCGCGAATAAGGAAAATCCACCGAGAACAGAGCTCACTCTGCTCTAGGCTCAGGGAGTGTGCAGCTTCAGAACTTAGCCTCCATGTTCACAGCAGCTCCGCTTCTGCCCGATCCAGAAGGTGTGCTGTCTCCCCGCCCACAGCCATCTCAGCCCGCCCACAGCTGTCCCAGCCCAACCACCGTGCTGGTGTGGAGATGGCCAGGTGCCTTCTGTTCCCGGCCCCGAAGAGTCCTTCTTCTGCTGCCGCATGGCTGGGCCGAAGCTTCCGCCTCTGCCACCATGTGGATTTTAAAACTACAGTGGAAATTGAACCACAGGAGCTACCATCGCTGCCGCACCCGCCGCCGCCACCACAAATAAGGGAAATCCACCGAGAACAGAGCTCACTACGCCCCGGGCTCAGGGAGTGGGCGGCCTCAGAACTTAGCCTCTGCATCCACAGCTTCTCTGCTTCCGCACCAAATGAGACACCTTTGAGGGCGGTCTACCCACTCACAGCCATCTCAGCCCACCTGCAGCCATCCCAACTCGCCCACGAGCTGGCGCGGTGCCTTACATTCGCGGCCCTGGCGAGCCCTTCACCCTTCAGGTCCACCGCCACCGCAGGGCCGAGCTGGAGCCTCTGCCGGGACCCCAAGGAGGGGCGCTGCTGCGGGCATGTGGATTTTAAAAATACAGTGGAAATTGAGCCGCAAAAGCCACCGCCTCCGCCACACCCACCGCCACTCCACCCCACGCCCAGGGAGTGGGCGGCTTCAGAGCTTGGCCTCCCCATCAGCAGCCGTTCTGCTGAGACTCCTTGGAGCGCAGTCTCCCCGCCCACAGCCGTCCCAGCCTGCCCGCCGTGCTAGCGAGGAGCTAGAGCGGTGCCTCCAGTTCGCACCCCCAGCGCCCTAGAGGGACCGTGTGCTCCAGGTGAGCCGTGTTCCCCAGGGGGCCATGTGCCTCGGGTGAGCCTTGTGCCCCGGGGGAGACATGTGCCCCGGAGAGCCGTGTGTCCCGGGGAAGCAGTGGGATCGGGGGGGGGGAGGGGTGGTGTGAACCAGAGGAGGAGCGGTTTCTATTCATGTGGTCCTGAGATAGTCACCATAAAACAAGCAGATTGTCAAATGACAGCGGGGAGGGGAAGGAGACCTGGGGGGAGATAAGAGAACAACCGAAGGACTGGTATGCATGAATGAATATAAATACAACCATCGAACACAGAACTCTGGGGAGGGAGGGCATGAATGGGAGGGGGGGGGCAATGGTAAGCTATGTACACATATAATACCTTAATAAATTAAAAAAATAATAAAATTTATAAAAATAGTTTGACTTTGTAGACCCCATAGAAGAGTCTTGGGAATTTCCCAAGGGTCTGTATAGCAGGCTTTGAAAACTTTTGCTCTAAAAATACAGTTTTATCTTTTTCAAAAATAATATATATGTAATATATATAAATTATATATATTATATATATATAATATATATAAATATGGTTCACTGAAATGTACATATATATAAGTACAATATATGTATATGTATGATAATTAATGGTTCCAACATATTTTTGTAAACATTTAGCACACAGCTATTTTCTTCTTTCCCTTAATTTCTATAGCTGCAAGTTACCATCTCTATGGTCATAGTACCAACTTCTTGTGCTCCTCTACTCTTGAACATCAATAATTCTGTCCTCATCTATGTGCAAAATTAAATAATATCTGAATGCAAGGAAAATTCACAAATACATTGAAAGATTTTGGTTTGTTTAGGGTTCCACAAAAATTTAATTCCCCAGGGCCACAGTGACATTGCTTCAACCAACCTTCTAACATCATATCTTAGTCCCTTGCTTAAAAGCTTGTGATGTGGCCTCATTGTTTTTTATGAAGTTTAAATTCCTTAGCCCAGTGCTTAGGTTATTCACATTCTAGTCTTAATTCAGCCTTTCCTTTTCCTCTTTTGTTAACTCTCATAACACACACACACACACACACACACACACACACACACGTGCACGAATGCACAATTTTGCTTCATAACTTGCAATTTCTTAAATTTGCATTATGTTAACAAAGCATTATGTTATGCTTTGTACAATCTGTTTTCTCTGTCTCAAATATTTCTTCCAAACTTTCATTTACCCGAATAATTTCTCCCCAAACAAGTTTTTATTCATGACATCATCTCAAGGAGGCCAGCCTTGAGTACCTTAACAAAAATGTTACTTCTTCAACATTTCATTTCTATCCTCTATACTTTGACTTTCATTATCACTTCTTACATATAATATATACTACTTATTTTGATTAATTTCTGTTTAATCAACTAGAATGTGCTTATCATGCAGACAGGTTTTTTTCCTGTATTGCCTATAATTATATCTCCTGTACCTATTTGGTACTATCCAAATGTTTGTGGTTGCTCCATAAACTTTTGTTAAATGACCAAATGACATCAAATAATACCTCCTAAGTTAGCTTCCTTCACCTGGGGGAAAAATTAATCACATTTTTTCCCTCACTATTTTCATACTACTTATCCCAGTATACTATTTATCTTTTTTTTTTTAATGTAGCACTTCTACCAGTATGTGAACCATTTAACATATATAACTTGTGTAATTCATCCTCAGCTATTGGCAAAGACTGTTTCTTAGTAGGTGTTTTGTAAACAATTTTTGAATAGAAAACTATGTGCCCTAACCGATTTGGCTCAGTGGATAGAGCATAGCCCTGCAGATTGGAGGGTCCCAGGTTCGATTCCGGTCAAGGGCATGTACCTTGGTTGTGGGCATATCCCCAGTGGGGGGCCTGCAGGAGGCAGCTGATAGATGTTACTCTCTCATCAATGTTTCTAACTCTCTATTCCTCTTCCTTTCTCTCTGTAAAAAATCAATAAAATATATTTTAAATATAGAAAACTATGTGATGTTCCACAAGGCAGCTAAAATAAAATATGGAGAATAATTTGAAGTTTGCATAAAATGTGATACCTGCCACAAGCACCTATTTTGAGTAAAATGGTAATATTGAATGGCTTTTTAAATATGGTTCACTGAAATTATTCTCACTGAAACAAATGGAATAGTAAATGCCCCTTTCTATGTTAAACATAATTGATATTAAAACTATGAACCACAGTTTTCCAGAGATGCTGTCTTTGATGCCAGTAGCCACCTCTGTTTTAGCCACCTTCTCTGGTATTTCTCTTATTTTGCTCTCTCCATGAAAGAAATTCTGATCTCAAAAAGTTGTCTTGTTGCTTTGTAGTGCTATTTTTAATCTCTAAGTTATTTAAGGGATAGCTTTTTCTCCTTTAAAGAAAATTCAGACATCAGTAACCTTGTGAAGAAGACTTTGTCAGGATCTTCCTCTTAATCAATGAAATCATAATCACACAAAAATGTGTCTTTCCCCCTAAGATCAAGTTTGATTTAATGAATTTGTTAGTCATGACAAAAATGCCTATATCTTCAAATGTCTAATCCACATTATAGTTAAGAAATAGAATGCCATATTTCACTTATATGTGGAATCTGGAAAAGAAAATAAATAAACAAGCAGAACAGAAAGAGACTCAAACATACAGCGAACATTTTGAAAATTGTCAGATGGGAGGTATTTTGGAAGGATGGGAAAAAAAGGTGAAGGGATTAAGAAGTACCAATTGGTAGTTACAGAATAGTTACAGGGATGGCAAGTATAGCATAGAGAACCCATATAATAAAGAGGTAATATGCAAATTGACCATCATGCCCTCACACAAGATGGCTACCACAAGATGGCCAGCAGGGGAGGACAGTTTGGGGCAACCAGAGCTGCAGGAGAGGGAAATTGGGGATGACTCGGCCTGCAGAGGAGGGAGGACAGTTGGGGGAACCAGGCCTGCAGGACAGGGCATTCAGTGGCAACCAGGCCAGCAAGGGAGGGCAGTTGTGGAGGTACCAGAACGGCATGGGAGGACAGTTGGAGGTGACCAGGCCTGCAGGTGAGTGGTGAGGAGGTGATCAGGCTGGCAGGCAGAAGCAGTTAGGGGCAATCAGGCAGGCAGGCAGGCAGGCGAGCAGTTGGGAGCCAGCAGTCCCACATTGTGAGAGGGATGTCCAACTGCCAGTTTAACCGCCAGTTGTACATTCCCTGAGGGGTCACAGATTGAAGAGGGTTCAGGCTGGGCTGAGGGACAGCCCCCTCAGTGCACAAATTTAATGCACCAGGCCTCTGTATAGTCAATAATATTGTAATAACTATATATGGTGATAGATGGGTACTAGCCCTACCAAGGAGATCACCTATTAAGTTACATAATGTATAATCACTGAGTTGTATACTTGAAACTAATATTATATTGTATGTCAACTGCAATTTAAAAATTAAAAAATATTTAAAGTAAAAAAACTACACTAATAAAAAAACATGCAAATTGACCATCACTACACTATGCTACCAGCCAATGAGTAGTGAGTATGCAAATTAAGCCAACAAAGATATCAATGCCCATAGTGGCCAGGCGATGCTGGGGTTGCTGGGGGCCAGATCAGAGACACAAACCCACAGAGGGGCCCGGCGCCCAGCAGCCCCAAGGCCTGCCACCACAGTGCTGGGACTACTGGGAGCCGGATCAGAGAGACAACCCCCCAGTCCTGACACCCAGCAGCCCCAAGCCCTGTGGCCAAGGCACTGGGGCTGCTGGGGGTGGGGGGAAATGAAGACACAAACCCCCAAGAAACCTGTGGAAAGAGAGATAAACTACCATAACTTTATCTTCCTTCCCACAAGATAAGAAAACTGATCCTGGTTTATTTAGTTATGTGGCCCACACCTTTCTACAAGCACAGGGTATGGTATGACCACTCCTAGGAAGGTCTGGTTAGAATACTGATTCCAGGGAATAGCCTACTGTGGCAAAGCATGTAAGAGAGGAAACAAGCTTTTGTTGGGTTTATTCTGAAGGTCAGAGAACATGCCACCCCAACATATATTGTGTTGTTACATTGATGATCTTGAGCTGCAGATTCTTGAAAAGCAGCAAATGCATGCAGAGGCTTTCACTGAAGTCTTCTGATCTGCCTAAAATCGGACCCTCCAAAAGGAGCTTAAATGTCATGGGTCCCCTTTGTGGGAGAAGTGAGAAGTGTCATCAGGCAGAGAAGACTGACTCCTGTCACATGACAGGAGAGTAGAAGTTAACATCGCATCCAAACTTTGTTACAAACTGTTTCCATCCACCCCAATTCATCTTTCCTAAAAGTCATTGACTCTCCTCTAAGAGGCCTACATCTCCTGTCCCCTTTCCCTAGGAAGAAGGTCTTTAAATCTGCATTCTAAGCTACCTTGGGGAGTTACTAATTTTTCCCTGGGATCTCCCACATATACACAAGGTACACATGTTAATGAACTTTTGTTTTTCTCTTGGTGATTTGTCTTTCATTACAAAGGCCTCCACTAAGAACTCAGGGAGAGGAAAACTATTTTTCCTCCTCCCATAATTCTATCTCAGGAAATCAAATCCCCAGCTGAACAATGAGGTTGGCTCAAGTACCAAGTAGTCCTGGCTGACTAGAGGGGAGCTTCTAGAGAGAAATCAATGATATTGGCATCAAACAGGGACGGAGGGCACAAGCATGGTTGCTGGTGGGAGTTTAAAGTGGTTCAACATTTTTGGAGGATGATTTGGCAAATTCGATAGAAATGTTCAAGGTACATCCAAGAGTCTTCTTCTAGGAATCACATCTGCTGAGATGAAGCACAAACACATAAGTCCTGGTTAGAATACTACTTTGGGCTCCCCTTCCATGATAGGAAAACTGGGAACTGCCTGCATTTTTAGGACAAGGTGGCATGTACACTAATAAAAGCATAATATGTCAATTAGACTGAACATCTTCCAGATGACCTTCCAGACATCCTTCCGGACAAGACCATGTTGGCAGGGCTAAGGCAGAGGAGGTTAGAGGGGATCAGGCAGGCAGGGGAGAGCAGTTGGAGGGATCAGGCCAGCAGGCAGGTGAGCAGTTAGGAGCCCGAGATCCTGAGGGGTCACAGATTGAAGAGAGTGAAGGCCGAGCTGAGGGGACCCCCTTCCCATGCAAGAATTTTGTGCAACCGGGCCTCCAGTAATAATAATAATAATAGAATAGAGAATTTTACCCAAAGGAGCTAAAAGCAGCCTCATGATCAGATACTACTATTTGGTAAACACAAACTCTTCAGAATGTAGGAAATGCATTGCAAGGGTGAAAGTGGGAGTGGGGAGAGGTTCTGTTGTGGAAGCAACTGCTAGATGTGCTATTGGAGGACCCAATAAATTCCTGGGGTCTGAGAGGAGGACTGGGAGGTGAAAGGGTAGTGGGGAAAGTTCAGAGACCAGGCACAGCCTGAGGCCAAAGGGCAGACCTCTGACCTTTTATATTAACATATATCTGTGGGAAAGGCTCTATAATAAGATTGAACTAAATGGTTTGCTCTCCACCTTTTTATCCTGATGATATAAATGGGAGAGATAATAGTGAAAAAGAGGCAAGTGAAATTTTAAGGCTTGGCTGTATTTTGTAACTATTTTGTTGGGTTTTTCATATGATAATGACTATGCCTATTATCAACCATTGTGAACTTTTATTTGATTAAAATTGCTCATGCTTTCATATCTACAAATAATAATATCACAATTTATCCACCATTTTAAAGAATAAGTTAATTGTCACAAAAGGACTCACACCTAATCACCTACACCAGATAAAATTATGAAAAATGTTACCAGTGAAAGAGGGCATATATGTTCAAATTGAACTTTTGCACATTGTTTGCATTTTCTGAAGCCTGGTAAAGTATTCCTAGCTCACTATTCTGATTTTGCTGATCAAAGCTTTAGGTTTCTGTGATTCAATTCCTTAACAATACATACCTATGTCTAAAATGATTTCTTAAGCATCCTCTGGTGAGACAAAACGTGGCCTACAGTGTGGTGTTTGTTATTTCCTGCTGGAATCTGAAATTGATGATGTGAGGCTTCAACTTCCAAACATTTCTCTCATGGGTCATGGCTACTGTAATATTTCCCATCAGAAATGTGTAGCGTAAAATGTAAATTCTTTAGTCACTATTAATCTTGACATGATGTATGATAACACTATTTAAAATCCCTATCAAGGGAATAAAAGTAGCCTCTTCATAACTCTAGAGAATATTTAAAAAGAATGTGTTCACATTTTCAGAGATGAGTTTTCAACTGAGGACATTTGGTGGCATAATGTTGATCAAGTCTATTGGTCCATCAAGCTGTATCCTTTTGTCAGAAGCAGCTTTTCATTTACATATTGACAAAATGGATGACCTCTTCTGACCTTTCAACTCCAACCAAGCTAATCCTGCCTTTAATCTAAAAAGAGGTTGGGGGTGGCCCTACTGCTTCAATTGTTTTCCAAATTTAAGAATAGGGCCCTTGTTGTTTTAACAAAAATTAAGATTACTAAGATAATTATCAGCTAACAACTTAGTATTTGACAAAATATTTATCATGATGTATTGTGCTGTATAAATACTATAAAAATCAATTATAATGAACATCATTCATTACCCATCATCAATAAAAACAAAATGAAATGGTTATATATAAACATTGCCTTTTACAAAATTAAACAAGCTTGATTATTCCCCAACAGCCTTATAAGAATATTGAACTCAAACAAAACTGGCCAGACACCTTTCTTGTAGTTTCAGAATAAAGGGTAAAAATCTATCTCATCTCTCCCTGACAATCTAAACTTTAGAGCTGATAATCTGAAATAGGACAAAATAACCTAGAAGAGATATGTCTAGGGGTCATTTCAGTTGGAGATTGAGCAATCAAATAGCTAATAAATCCTTAATGTCACATATTTGGCACATAGGCAAGCAGACTAGACTAGATAAGGGTGAAAAGTTTGGAATCCTTCCATCTACAATAAGGGAAACATAGTCACTGAATATTATCCTTCTCTAAGCATCAATGTGGAGTTTGGAAACAGTCATGCTTAATACAATCTTGCTTAATACAATAATTATAACAATTTTATATATTGAGATTGCATCAATTTATAAAGTGGGCAAAGAAAGTTTTATTATCGGTCACTGAAAAAGTAAATTTTTATAAAAATGTTATAAACTTCTCTCATTATTGAGGAATTAGACTTTTAATTGGCTCTATAAGAATCAATTCTTCTATATTTATAGAAGAAACTAGAATCCAGTTATTCAACACATCAGTCAGTATTTATCAGAGAACATGCAAATAGACAAAATAAATTTTAATTTATTCAATTCTATACCTTCACATTAAGAACAAATACAAATTGGCTTCAAAAAATGTCCTACATGATTTCTAGATTTGGATATTTGATAAATTCAAATATGCTATTCCCATGCGTTGGTAATTTAGAAACTTAAGTTGAAAGTCTTTGTATAGAAAAAAAATTAAAGCTCTGAATTTTAAAAAAAGTTTAAAATATTTGTTATATATATTACTCATATAAACAAACTCATTAGGTAACATTTTCTTTTTTCTTTACCAGTCACTAAATTTTTAAATCACTGCCTAAAGTTGTAGTCACACATACCATTACAAAACAAATAAAACATAAATGTTAATTTAAATTTTACCTTAACTTTTTCATAATATCCTCCTATCCTCTATCATAAACTCATTCAAAATTAAATTTCTAAAAAGTCCATAATAGCAAATGTTGTTAAGATCTGCTCCACTGTCCCCATATTTTCACATTTGTTAATATGTATTATTTATAATTTCTTCTTGCCCTCCCTGAGGTAGTCTATATCTTCCCTTCTCCTAACTTGTTAACTATTTAGTTTTATCTTTTTATGCATATTCTATATACCTCAACCATTTTTCTAAGATTTCTCTTTTTCTTGTTACTTTGTAGTAGTTACTAGGTATGCTAAACTGAAAGTCATTTTTCTATGTGAAAATTATATTTTTTCAACATACTAGAATTTTGGCACAGTAAAAATCTGTGAAATATTATAATATATATTTAAATACATTCATTTTCCTGCTGATAATGGAAGAATAAGAGAGTTTGCTTTCTTGCTAAATTTTTGACAATTCTAATGTACTCTGCTTATGTGCCTATTGTAACTGAAGAACATGAATTTGAAGTAGGGCACTTATAAGTGAAAAGCAATTGGTATTACATACATCCTGCCTTTGATTTTGATATCCTTCACCTAGTGATGGATACAAACAAATCCACAAACATTCTTGCTCTTTCTTTGTAGACTTAGACCGTTTAGAGTATGTGTCCAGGAGTGAAATTGTTCTGTCATAGTAAATGCATATCTGGTCACTGCTGTCATATGAACATGTGAATGTTTACATTTCAAGCATCAGTGAAAAGGATTCCAATTTCCCCCACATACTATTTATGTGTTAATCTGACTATCATTGAGTACTCTTTTCTTTTGTATTTAGTTTTTATTTTTGTGAATACTAAAACAATTAGAGAATTTCTTCAAATATTTAACTATTTAGGTTTATCCGTTTGTGCATATTCTATATAACTTGTCCATTTTTTCTAACATTTCTTTTTCTTGTTACTTTGTAGGAATTATTTTCATAGATTAAAAAAATCCCTTAATAGTTTAGAATTTTACACATGTTTTCTCCTGTCTATCAACAGTTAACCTACTCTCATCTCTTTCACTCCAAAGAATACATTAGTTTGGTTTGTCATGGTTTTTGTGGTTTGTGTTTTTTGGCTCCAGCTTAAGAAACTTTCTTCCACCCAAAGGTCACAATCAAAATTTCTTAATAATTTAGTCCCGTTCTGGCTGCCTATCACATGTAAGTTTTGATCTCTATGAAGTTGGTTTTTTTTTTCTTGTAAAGTAGGCTAGTTTTCTGAAAGCCATTGGTAGAAGCTATCTATTCTCCACAAACTGACAATGCCACCTTTCCTGGGTCCATGTCTGCTATCTATTCTGTTCCATTGGTCATTTGTCTGTTCTGAGCCAGAACTTCAATAGTTTTATTGCTATGCCTTACAATCTGGTGGGACAATTAATCCAGGTTTGCTCTTTTCCATTGAATGTTACAATAAGTCCAAGTTTTATTCAGAATTTATATACATAAGTTTGTTAAGTTGCTAAAATATTTTGGTAAAGTTTTGATGAGAAATACATGGGGAGAACTCAAACCTTTAAAATGTGAAGTCATTCTATCCTTATGCATACATGGCCATTCTCTCATTTTATTCATCTCCTTTTTTTAAAAAAAAATATGTCTTTATTGATGAAAGAGGAGAGAGAGAGAGAGAGAGAGAGAGAGAGAGAGAGAGAGAGAGAGAGAGAGAGATATTGGTTGGCTGTCTCCCTAAACAGGGTATTGAACCCACAAACCCGGCATGTGCCCCAATTCACCAGTGACCTCTTGGTGCACAGAACAATGCTCAACCAACTGAAGCATCTTTTTTTTTTTAAAACAGTTTAATTCATTTCTTTTTTTTTTAAGTGTACAGATTCTTTCAAGTTAATTATCTAGATTGAGCATGCTAATATGGAGAATTATATTTTCTTTGTTATTTTATTTTCCCACTGGTTATTTCTAGTTTACTGAATTTTGAAAGCTGCTCACTCATCTAGCCCCTAACCTAATTTATCACTAGGTTTTATAGTTTATTGATTCTATGGGTTTTCAATATATAATTAGTACTTTTTGCCTCTTCCCTACCAATGCTTATCTTTTTATTTTGTATGTGTGTGTGACATATGAAATGGTGAAAATATTTATTACCATGTGGAACAGTAGAGATGCAAGCATCGTCCTTCTCTTATTTTGGTCTTCCAGAGGTTCCTGCCTTTGTGTAATGTTGCTCTTACATTTGGTATGCTATCTTTATTAAATTAAGGGTGTTCATTCTATACCTTATTTTTTCTGAAGCCTATATCAGACATAAAAAGTGAAATTTATAGAATAACCTTTGCCTCTATTGGTATAATCATGTGAATATTTCTTTTTTATAATATTACTGTATGTTAGACTGTCATACTTTTTTAACATTAAAACATCTTGCTTTCCTAAAATAAGCCTTACTTATCATGATATATGGACATTTTTATTATTGTTTAACTGTGGATTATATTTAGGTAGGGCTTTATATCTTTGTTTATGAGTTATGGTCTCACATCTTCATTTTTCTTTTGTACTATCATTATCTCCTTTTGAAATCAAGGTTACACTAGTCTTTTAAAATGACTTGGCAATGTTTCCTTCTCTATTTTCTGAAATAATTTGTAATAAAATATAAATTATATGTGCTTTGAAAATTTGATCAAACTCAGTGTGGAATTCTCTTGGCCAGAAACTTGATTTTAGTGTGGGGTGGGGTTGACTGATTACTGTTTAAGTTTAATTGTTATTATTCTACTAGAGTAAGGTGACCTGATGATGATCTGATAACCTTACATTATATTAGAGGCCCCTTGTACAAAGAGATTCCTGCAATAGCCCTTCCTTTCCTGGGCTTCCAGCGCCCAGGACCCAGGCCTTCACTCCGGCCAGCCTCTGTTGTCTTCATTTTTGCTGCTTCACTGCAGACTGCCATCTTCGCCTTCGTCTGCAGTCTTGTCTTTGCTGTGGCACCTAGCTCCTGAAGATCTCTCCCCCCCACCCCCCCTCGCACCCTCACAGCAGGCATCCTGCCCGCCTGGCCACTCCTGGCCTGGAGCAGCTGGGCACAGCCATCTTTGGCCTTCTAATTTGTGTACTCACTAATTCTTGTAGCAGAGGTATGATCAATTTACATGATTGCCTATTATTAGGTAAGATTAAAGATTATATTAGTTTTCTGCCAGTTTTTACATATTATAATAAGCAAAAATTTATCCACCATGAATTTCCAAATGCATTGCTTTAGAGCTCTTTATAGCATTTTGTTGTATTTTAAATCTGTTTTGTGTATGGTTCTCTTTTGTCATTCTTATTTTGAGTTATATACTCTCCATCTCCTCTCCATTTAGCCATTGTCTATGGTGTAAATGCATACAAAGAAACCAACAACTTCTGACTTTATTTTCCTCTCTCTCCCAGTTTGTTTCAGTTTCATAGGTTTGTTTCAGTTTTCAAGGTTTTATCTTCCTTCCTTCTAGTTTTATTGGTACAGAATATTGCTTCCCCTTCCCCCCCCCCCCCAAATTGTTCAGTTATCCATTTGCATAATCTGTTTTAGGCATTATTGATTTATGATAATTTATTTAGTAATAAATGTCCCTTTAATTATCACTTTGTATTTTATTTGATAATTTCTTCTATGCTTTAAAAAATATTAAATTCAAAACCCAGAGAATCCTCATTTTAATGTTCAGATAAGATAAAAAAATATGCTCAAGCAGGCTGGCCTTGTCACTGTAAAGCCATGTGTTCTTAGAAATAGAGACTAAGGTCTGTAGGTGATCAGGTGTGGTTGTGAGGTTGTTTGAACCTCTGCAGTCAGTGGAGGTCTTTGAAGCTGGCTGCTGAATCACCAAAGAGCATTAAGTGGCCTGTAAGACCTCTAAACAATATGTCTGACTAAGCATTTTTGAATTTGCTTTTGCTTTAGGTATTTTTAAAATTAATTCTTTATTTTTTCTTTATTTTATATATATATTTGTTAATTCTCACCCAAATATATTTTTCCATTGATTTTTAGGGAGAGTGGAAGAAAAAGGGAAATTCAGAGAAAAACATCGATGTGAGAGAGACACATTGATTGATTGGTTGCCTTCTGTAGTGCCCCAACCAGGGTCTGGCCAGGGGGAGCCTACAACTGAGGTATGTGGTTTTGACCAAAATCAAACCTGGGACCCTTTGGTCCACAGGCCCATGCTCTATCCACTGAGCCAAACTGGCCAGGGCTATTGTTGAAAATATTACATATGCCCCCCTTTTTCCTCCCCTATTGACCCCCTCCAGCCCATCCCTATTCCTTGCCCCAGGCTTTTAGCATCCTATTGTCTGCGTTCATGGGTTATACGTACATGCATACAAGGTCTTTGGTTGATTAACTCCCACCCAACCATGCTCCTTAACTTTTCCTCAGATATTCCACACTCTGTCCCATGCTTTCATGTCTCTGGATCGACTCCACTCATCAGTTTATTTTGTTGCTTAGATTCCACATAGGAGTGCAATCTTGTGATATTGTCTTTCTCTGACTGACTTATTTCACTTAACATGATACTCTCTAGGTTCCTCCTAAAAGGGGAAGATATTCTTCTTTCTCACTGCTACATAGTATTCCATGGTATAAATGTACCACAGTTTTTCTAATTGCTCATCTACTGATGGGTAATGGGGCTGTTTCCAGATCTTAGCTATTGTAAATTGTGCTTCAAACATTAGAGTGCATACATTCTTTCTGATTGGTGTTTTGGGTTTCTTAGGATATGTTCCTAGAAGTGGAATCACTGGGTCAGATTGCAGTTCCAAAGTTGATTTTTTAAGGGAAATTCCATACAGTTTTCCATAATTGCTGCACCAGTCCGCTTTCCTACCAGGAGTGTACTAAGGTTCCCTTTTCTCCACATCCTCACCAGCACTTGTCATGTGTTCATGGTAGCCATTTTGATAGGTGTGAGTTGATACCTCATTGTCATTTTAATTTGTATCTCTCTAATGATCAGTGACTTTAAACACTTTTTCACATGTCTCTTGACAATCTGCCTATTTCTTTTAGAGAGTGTCTATTTGAGTCCTTTGCCCATTTTTTAATTGGATTGTTTGTCTTTTTTTCCCTGTTAAATTATGAGTTCTTTATATATTTTGAATATTAACCCTTTATCAGATGTGCCATTGCCAAATATGTTCTCCCATACCATGGGCTTCCTTTTTGTTTTTGTTCATGACTTTTTTTGTGTGTTTTTTGTTTGTTTGTTTGTTTGCTCTGCAGAAGCTTGTTATTTTTAATACAATCACATTTGTTTCTTTTCTCCTTAGTTTCCTCTGCCTAGGAGATGTATCTCTCTGAGATGGATTGCTGCCTATGGTTTCTTCTGGAATTTATATGGTTTCCCTACTTAGCATTGAAGTCTTTTATTCATTTTGAGTTTATTTCTATGTGTGATGTAAGTTGGTGGTCTAGTTTCATTTTTATTGTATTTATTTATTTTTTGGCATATAGTTGTCCAATTATCCCAATATATTTTACTCCATTGCATGCTCTTGTCAAATATTAATTGAGCATAATGGCTTTGGTCAATTTCTGGGGTCTCTCTTCTTTTATATTGATCTCAATGCCTGTTATTGAGCCAATACCAAGGTGTTCTGATTACAGTGTCTCTGTAGTATAACTTGATATCTGATAACTTTTCTTTAATTTTTCAAATTTTAATTATGGCATGTCTGCACATGGGCATGTTGGAGTTCCTGTTTGTGACACTTAGTGCCTCCTGACCTTGTGTGACTTTTTCCTTCACCTGGTTACAGAAATTTTTACTATTATTCCTTCAAACACATTTTCTATCCCTTGCTCACTTTCTTCCCTTTTTGGCACACCTGTTATAAAAATACTTGAGGTCCATTGCAGAAAAATTCCTGCAATAGGGTTTCCTGCTGTGGTACCTGCCCGGCCTGCTTCCCTCCCTTCTCCCCCGCCTCACTTGCTTGCTTCTCCACAGCTTCACTCCCTTCTGCAATGCTTGGCTTCTTTCTATGCTGTCTTCAGTCTTAGCTCTGGCCTGGATATGCAAATTAACCCCCATCTTGGTTGGGTTAATTTGCATACGCACTCTGATTGGCTGGTGGGTCTGGCTTGTGGGCATAGCGAAGATATGGTCAATTTGAATGTTTCTCTTTTATTAGGTAGGGTTATTATGTTTAATGTGTCCCACAGCTCCTTGAAGCTGTCCTTTTTTCATTTTTTTTTTCTTTTCATTTGGTTCTCTGATTAAGTGGTTTTTTTCCCCCAACCTGTCTTCTAATTCATGGATCTAATCCTAAACTTCTCCTAATCTGCTGTGTATTCCTTCCATTGAATTCTTTATTAGTTCTATGTCATTAATTGTAGTTACTATATATTTTCTCATGCTCTTGAGTATCTCTGCCATCATTATTTTGAACACTTTGTCTGATAAATTTCTTATTGCTATTTCATTTAAATCTTCTTCTGTAGAATTCTCTTGTTGTTTCATTTGGACCTTTTTCTTTTCCTCCCCATTTTGGCTGCTGTG
Source organism: Vespertilio murinus (assembly GCA_963924515.1). Taxonomy (NCBI): domain Eukaryota; kingdom Metazoa; phylum Chordata; class Mammalia; order Chiroptera; family Vespertilionidae; genus Vespertilio; species Vespertilio murinus. Next base: position 108,380,414 of record OZ004706.1, on the reverse strand, counting down.
GGAACCATGCCAGAGTCAATGGACAGCCAAGGATAATTAGAGCACAGAGACCTTGTTAATATGCCATGCGGCCCAGGCTACTCTGAACATGGGAATCTTAATCAGAATGTTCAAGGCTAAGATCTGTAAGCAGGTGCAAGGACAATAATTATGGTACACTGTGCACATGTGCCTTGCTGTAGCCAAAATGATCAATGTAACTATTGATACAAGGCCTCTTTTGTCTAAGTAGTATTAAGGTATATTACTAAGGCTAGAGAACTCAGATGAGGCAGATGAAGCTGAAAGATACTGCTATGATGTAAAGTTAAGCAGTCATAGAGAGTTCAAATATAGCTACCATATAAAGCTACTATGCTAGAGGGGAGAGAGAGGCTGGTAAAGGGGTGGGGGTGAGTGGGGCTACTCAGGCCAGAGAGCTCGGGTGCCACTATTATGTGAGGCAGCGGGTCTAGGGACAAGGTGCAGCTGCTCAGATAATAGCTGTGGATACAGAGACTATTACTGCTTTATAGGAAAGATGTATTGTTTTAACCAAGTGGTGTACTGCTAACTGTATGGGATTTTGCTATGAATTACTGTTTTTCTGATTGTTATATGGCTACTGGCTTCTACAATAAAGGCTTTCTTATATACACCCACAACTTCTCATAGCTTCTCCATCTACCACCTGGTGTCTAAGAAGGTCCAGCCCCTGGCAGAGAGGATTGGCCCCAACAGTTAGTGCAATGAGCAGGGTTTGAGAAGGAACCTGCCCTGACAGTTGGCATAGTAGTTAATAGGATTCAGAAGAATATATAGGCTCAGAGCAGTAGTGCTCTTGCTGTTTCTGACAGCTGCCTATTTGTGTTTATGACTATTTATTTATTGGATCTGCTATGCCTTCCAATCTCTAGTGAATGACAGTCTCAGGCGCTGTTTCTGACTGGCCTTGAGTTCTCTGTTTGAAACTATCAGCAATACACAGCTTTTGGCTTTCTCTACTGGGACTGGGTGTTTTGAAAAGGACCACAATGTGCACCAACATCTGGGTTTCCTGGCCCAGGGACCTGAATTAGATCAGAAAATCATTCAAAGCCTTCAGAGACCCAGCTCTGCCTACAGTTTGATTGTGTTCAATCTTGAATAGCCTCAGGCTATTTAGCATAAGTTGGAGCCAGAGTTTTTTGTTTGTTTGTTTGTTTTTTGTTTTGTTTGTTTTTTTTAACAAGGTGGGACAATTACTTCTGCCTGCTGGCAGATTGTTATTCTTAGTGTCTTAATGGGCCTAAGAAACTCCACAGGGTGAGGGAAGGGATTTCCTAATAGGGTGGGGCAATTGCTTCAAACTCAGGCAAAAGCTGTCTGGATTGATAAACTTTGAGAGAAAGATGTCCTTTAAAGTATAGGGAATAACTTAGCACAATAAACTGGTGTGTCTGCCTTTTAAGCTCTAACCAAAGAGCTTCCAACACTGGTTTTTGCTCAAACAGCTCATCTCCTCTACCATCCCTCTACTGGATCTCAACATGAGTAGCTGCACATGAAATTTTGTGTATTGGCCCTTTAAAAGGTTGCCAGCATTTCCACCCATCTCTTCTTAGCAGACAGAAAACCTGTTGCTTTTTACAACCAGATGTAACTTGGACTCCTTTCTCATTTATGGCCCGCTGGGCTGTATTTTCTATATATCTATGCAAATAAATGTTTTCAAATTTTTGAGTTGGTATCCATAAAAGGGATTGTTGGGTCATATAGTAACTCTATTCTTTTTTTTTTCTTCAAAATTTTAATTTATTAAGGTATTATATTACCATTACCCCTCCATCCCACTCATGCCCTCTCTCCCCAGAATTTTGTGTCCATTGGTTATACTTATATGCATGCATACCAGTCCTTCAGTTGATCTTTTATCTCTCCCAGATCTCTCTACCCACCCCCCCCCCCCGCTATTATTTGACAGTCTGCTTGTTGTTTTACTGTCTCTATATCTATCTTTCTATTCATTAGTTTATAATGTTCTTTAATATCCATAAATGAGTGAAGTCATGTGGCGTTTCTCTTTCATTGACTGGCTTATTTCACTCAGCATGATGCTCTCCAATTCCATCCAGGTTACTGCAAATGATGAGAATTCCTTCCTTTTTATGGCAGCATAGTATTCCATGGTGTAGATGTACCATAGTTTTCTGATCCATTCATCTGCTGATAGGCACCTAGGCTGTTTCCAAATCCTAGCTATTGTAAATTGTGCTGCTATGAACATAGGGGTGCATATGCCCTTTCTGATTGGTGTTTCTAGTTTCTTGGGATATATTCCTAGTAGTGTGATTAATGGGTCAAATGGGAGTTCCATTTTCAGTTTTTTGAGGAATCTCCATACTGTTCTCCACAGTGGTTGCACCAGTCTGCATTCCCACCAGCAGTGCATGAGGGTTCCTTTTTCTCCACAACCTCGCCAACATTTGTCGTTTGTTGTTTTGTTGATGTTGGCCATTCTGACAGGTGTGAGACGGTATCACATTGTTGTTTTGATTTGCATCTCTTGGATGATTAGTGACTTTGAGCATGTTTTCATGTGCCTCTTGGCCTTTCTTCTGTCTTTTTTTGGGAGGATTCTATTCAGGTCCATTTCCAATTTTTTAATTGGATCATTTATTTTCCTTTTATTGAGTTGTGTAAGCTGTCTGTAGATGTTGGAGATTAAACCTTTATCAGTGATATCATTTGCAAATATGTTCTCCCATAGAGTGGGCTTTCTTATTGTTTTGTTGATGGTTTCTTTTGCTGTAATAAAGCTTTTTATTTTGATATAGTCCCATTTGTTCATTTTCTCTTTAGCTTCCATTGCCCTAGGGTTAGTATCAGTGAAGAAGTTCTTTAGGCATATGTCTGAGATTTTGCTGCCTGTGGATGACTCTAGTATTTTTATGGTTTCCCGTCTTATGTTTAAGTTATGTATCCATTTTGAGTATATTTTTTAGTATGGTGTAAGTTGGTGATCTAGTTTCATTCTTTTGCATGTATCTGTCCAATTTTCCCAACACCATTTACTGAAGAGACTGTCTTGACTCCATTGTATGCTCATGCCTCCTTTGTCAAATATTAATTGAGCATATTGATTTGGGTTGATATCTGGATTCTCTAATCTATTCCATTGATCTATGTGTCTGTTCTTGTGCCAGTACCAGGCTGTTTTGAGAACAGTGGCTTTGTAATACAGCTTCAAATCTGGTATTGAGATCCCTTCTACTTTACTCTTCTTTCTAAAGATTGTTGCGGCTATTTGGGGTCTTTTACTGTTCCAAATGAACTTTTGGAGAGTCCTTTCTAGGTATGTGAAGTATGTCGTTGGTATTTTATTTGGGAGTGCATTGAATATATAAATTGCTTTGGGAAGTATGGACATTTTGATGATGCTGATTCTACCAATCCATGAATATGGAATGTTCTTCCATCTGTTTACATCTTCCTCTATCTCTTTTTTCAGTGTCATGTAGTTTTTAGCATGTACGTCTTTTACTGCCTTAGTTAAGTTTATTCCTAGATATCTTAATTTTTTTGGTGCGATGGTAAATGGGATTGCTTTTTTAGTCTCTGTTTCTGTAAGTTTACTATTTTTGTATAGAAATGCCATAGATTTCTTGGTGTTGATTTTGTATCCTGCTACATTGCCAAATTCATTTATTAAGTCTATTAGTTTTTTGATGGAGTCTTTTGGGGATTTTATGTACAATATCATGTCATCTGCAAATAGGGACAACTTTACTTCTTCTTTTCCAATTTTGATGCCTTTTATTTCCTCTTCTTCTCTAATTGCAATGGCTAGTACTTCCAGTACTATGTCAAACAGAAGTGGTGAGAGTGGACATCCCTGTCTTGTTCCTGTTCTTAGAGGGAATGATTGTAGTTTTTACCCATTGAGTATGATGTTTGCTGTGGGTTTATCCTATATAGCTTTTATTATGTTGAGGTATGATCCTTGTACTCCCATCTTGTTGACAGTTTTTATCAGGAAAGGGTGTTGGATTTTATCAAATACTTTTACTGCATCAATTGGTATGACCATATGATTTTTAACTTTCAGTTTGTTTATGTGATGTATCACGTTTATTGATTTGCCGATATTGTACCATCCTTGCATTCCGGGAGTAAATCCTACTTGTCATGGTGTATGATCTTTCTGATGTTCTTTTGGAGCCAATCTGCTAGAATTTTGTTGAGGATTTTGGAATCTATGTTCATAAGAGATATTGGCCTGAAATTCTCTTTTATTGTGTTATCTTTATCTGGTTTTGGTATTAGGGTGATGCTGGCTTCATAGAAGGAGTTTGGAAGTGTTCCTTCCTCTTGAATTTTTTGGAATAGTCTGAGGAAGATAGGTTTTAGTTATTCCTTGAATGTTTGGTAAAATTCTCCTGTGAAGCCATCTGGCCCTGGGCTTTTGTTTGCTGGAAGCTTTTTTATGACTGCTTCAATTTCTTCCAAAGTCACTGGTCTATTGAGGTTTTTTTATTGTTCCTGATTGAGTTTTCTCACGTTATATTTTTCTAGGAATAGATCCATTTCCTCCAGGTTGTCCATTTTGTTGGAATAGAGTTGTTTGTAGTATTTTGTAGCAATCCTTTATATTTCGGTGGGGTCTGTTGTTATTTCACCTCTTTCATTTCTGATTTCGTTTATTTGGGTCCTCTCTCTTTGTTTCTTGGTTAGCCTGGCTAGAGGTTCATCAATCTTTTTTATTCTTTCAAAGAACCAGCTCTTGGTTTTGTTTATTTTATGTATTGTTTCTTTGGTCTCTATGTCATTTATCTCCGCTTTGATTTTGGTTATTTCCTTCCTTCTGCTTACTCAGGGCTTTTCTTGTTGCTCTTTTTCTAACTCTTTGAGTTGTAGAGTTAGATAATTTGTTACCATTTTTTCTTGTCTTTTACAATAGGCTTCCCTCTCAAGGTTGCTTTTGCTGTGTCCAATAGATTTTGGATTGTTGTGTTTTCATTGTCATTTGTTGCCATGATGTTTTTAATTTCTTCCTTGATTTCCCTGGTAACCCATTCCTTGTTCAATAGCATGCTATTCAGTTTCCACGTGTTTGATTTCCTTGGATTATTTTTATTGTAGTTGATTTCCAATTTTATGCAACTATGATCTGAGAAGATGCTTGATATGATTTCTATCTTCTTGAATTTGAAGAGACTTTGCCTATGACCCAGCATATGATCTATCTTTGAAAATGACCCATGTGCACTTGAGAAGAATGTGTATTCTGTGGCTTTGGGGTGAAATGTTCTTAAGATGTTGATTAATTCCATCTGGTCAAGTGTGTCATTTAGCGTTGATGTTTCTTTGCTGATTTTTTGTTTAGATGATTTGTCCAGTGGGGTGACAAACGGGGTATTAAAATCTCCTACTATGATTGTATTGCTATTAATCTCTCCTTTAATGTCTTCCAGCAGTTTTTTTTTTTTTATGTATTTGGGTGCTCCTGTATTGGGGGCATATATGTTTACCAGGGTTATTTCTTCTTGTTGGATTGCTTCCCTTAATATTATGCAGTAGCCTTCATTGTCTCTTGTTATGTCCTTCACTTTGAGATCTAATTTGTCAGATATAAGTATTGCTACCCCAGCTTTTTTTTCATTTCCCTTCACCTGGAAAACCTTTTTCCATTCCTTTACCTTCAGTCTGTGGATGTCTTTTTTTCAGAGGTGGGTTTCTTATAGACAGCAGATGTATGGGTTTTGCTTTCTTATCCAATCTGTTACCCTATGTCTTTTGATTGGAGCATTTAAACCATTTACATTTAAAGTAATTATTTTTTTTTTAATTTTACTTTATTAAGGTATTTTCTGTGTACATAGTTTACCATTGCCCCCCCCCACCTCCCATTTATGCCCTCCCTCCCCAGATTTCTGTGTTCATTGGTTGTACTTATGTTCTTGCATACCAGTCCCTCGGTTGTTCTCCTATCTCCCCCAAGGTCTCCTTCCCCTCCTCGCTGTCATTTGGCAGTCTGCTTGTTTTATGGTGACTATCTCAGGACCATATGAATAGAGTGCGCTCCTCCTCTGGTTTTCACCGCCCCTTCCCCTGGGTCCCACTGCTTCCCCTGGTACACACGGCTCGCCCGGGGCACACTGCACCCTGGGACACTCGGCTCACCCGGGGCACTCGGCCCCGTGGGACACTCGGCTCACCCGGGGCACTCGTCCCCCTGGGACACTCGGCTCACCCGGGGCACTCGGCCCCCTGGGACACTCGGCTCACCCGGGGCACTCGGACCCGTGGGACACTCGGCTCACCCGGGGCACTCGGACCCGTGGGACAGTCGGCTCACCCGGGGCACTCGGCCCCCTGGGACACTCGGCTCACCCGGGGCACTCGGCCCCCTGGGACTCTCGGCTCACCCGGGGCACTCGGCCCCCTGGGACTCTCGGCTCACCCGGGGCACTCGGCCCCCTGGGACACTCGGCTCACCCGGGCACTCGGCCCCCTGGGACACTCGGCTCACCCGGGGCACTCGGCCCCCTGGGACACTCGGCTCACCCGGGGCACTCGGCCCCCTGGGATACACGGCTCACCCGGGATCTCCGTCCCCTTTGGGGGGTACGGTTCACCCGGGGCACTCGGCCCCCTGGGACACTCGGCTCACCCGGGGCACTCGGCCCCCTGGGACACTCGGCTCACCCGGGGCACTCGGCCCCCTGGGACACACGGCTCACCCGGGATCCCCTTCCCCTTTGGGGGGTACGGCTTACCCGGGGAACATGGCCCCCCGGGGACACTCGGCTCACCCGGGGCACTCGGCCCCCTGGGACTCTCGGCTCACCCGGGGCACTCGCCCCCCTGGGACACTCAGCTCACCCGGGGCACTCGGCCCCCTGGGACACTCGGCTCACCCGGGGCACTCGGCCCCCTGGGACTCTCGGCTCACCCGGGGCACTCGCCCCCCTGGGACACTCAGCTCACCCGGGGCACTCGGCCCCCTGGGACACTCGGCTCACCTGGGGCACTCGGACCCGTGGGACACTCGGCTCACCCGGGCCACTCGGCCCCGTGGGACACTCGGCTCACCCGGGGCACTCGGCCCCCTGGGACTCTCGGCTCACCCGGGGCACTCGGCCCCCTGGGACTCTCGGCTCACCCGGGGCACTCGGCCCCCTGGGACACTCGGCTCACCCGGGGCACTCGGCCCCCTGGGACACTCGGCTCACCCGGGGCACACGGCCCCTCTAGGGTGTTGGGGTCACATATTGGAGGTGCCGCACTAGCTCCTTGCTAGCATGGCGGGAAGGCTGGGACAGCTGCAGTTGGGCTGAGATGGTTGCAGGCGGGGTGACCACCTTCAAAGGTGTCTCGTTTGGTGTGGGAGCGGAGCAGCTGCAGACATGGAGGCTAAGTTCTGAGGTCGCCCACTCCCTGAGCCCAAGGCGTGGTGAGCTCTGTTCTTGGTGGATTTCCTTTATTCTCAGCGGCAGTGGTGGGTGGCGGTGCCAGGTGCAATATTGACGGTCGCTCCTGTGGTTCAATTACCACTGTAGTTTTAAAGTTCACATGGCGGTGGTGGTGAGAGCTTCGGCTTGGCCACGTGGCATCGGAGGATGGGCTCGCCTGGGTGGGTAATGGAAGGCACCGTGCCATTTCCTCACCAGCGCGCTCCATCTCCCTCCCAGCATGGTGGGTGTGCTGGGAAGATTGTGGGCGGGCTGTGATGGCTGCATGGGGAGAGTCCGCCCTCAATGGTGTCCTCTTTGTTGCGGATGTGGAGCTGCTGTGGATGCAGAGGCTAATTTCTGAAGCCACATTCTCTATGAGCCCGATGCGTAGTGAGCTCTGATTTCGGTGGATTCCCATTCTTGGGGGTGGCGGTGGGAGCGGCAGCGATGGTAGCTCCTGTGGCTCAATTTCCCCTGTAGTTTTAAAATCCGCATGGTGGTAGTGTCTGATGCTTTGGCCTGGCCATGTGGCAATGGAGAGAGGATTCTCCGGGTCTGCCGATGGAAGGCGCAGCGCCAGCACAGCGTGCGCGAAGGCCTGGCAGAGCAGGCCGCGGGTGGTGACGGAGAGTCCCCGCGATGTCTTAGTCTTTCAGACTTAGTGGAACGCTTCCCCTGAGCCAGGACAAGCAGCACCACCACAAATATTGGCCAGCTCAGTGCTGCCCCTCTACAGGTGACAGTAGGGGCATCCTCACCTTGGTAGGCCTTTTCTCTTGGAGGTCTTAACCAGTGTAAGGCAGCACGGTACAGAACTGCCCCACCTTCTCAGTCCTCCGCTAAAGTAATTATTGATAGGTAGGTATTTGATGCCATTTTTATTCTATCCCTCTGTGTTCCTTCTTCGCTTTCTATTTCTTTATTTTTACAGTAGACCCTTTAGCTTTTCTTGCATTGCTGGTTTGTTGGAGATAAACTCCAGTCTGTTTGTGTCAGTGAAGCTCCTGATTACACCTTCAATTTTTATTGACAGCCTTGCAGGGTACAGTATTCTTGGGTTCAGACCCTTCCTTTGCATGACTTTGTATATGTCATCCCATTCCCTTCTGGCCTGATGAGTTTCTGTTGAGAAATCAGTTGCTAGTCTGATGGGGGTTCCTTTATATATAACTTTCTGTTTCTCTCTGGCTGCTTTTAAGATTCTGGTTTTGTCAATGGTTTTTGCCAATTTCATTATAATGTGCCTAGGTGTTGGTCTTTGGGGATTCATTTTGTTATGGATTCTGCGAGCATCTTGGATTTGTGTGGGTTTTTTCTTCTCTATCTCAGGAAATTTTCTGTCATTATTTCTTGAAATACTTTTTCCATATCTTGCTCAGTTTCCTTTCCTACTGGGATCACTATTATTCTAATATTGTTTTGTTTTGTATTGTCCCAAGGTCCCGTAGGCTCTCCTGTTTTTTGATTTTTTTTCTAGCAGCTGCTCTAATTGGGTATTTTTTTCCATCTTGTCTTCTAGCTCACTGATGCGGTCCTCCGCTTCTTCTAGTCTACTCTTGATTCTTTCTATTGAGTTATTTGTAGTAGTGATGTCATTTTTCATTTCTTCTTGGGTCACCTTCATTTCCTCTTGGTTCTTCTTCATTTCCTCTTGGGTCCTACTCATATTGTCAAATTTGTCCTTCATTCTTTTAGCCATCTCATGATCATTACTCTGAATTCTTGCTCTGGTAGGTTGGTTGCCTCCAACTCGTTTACTTCCTTTTCTGGTGCTGCCTGATTTTCTTTCATGGGTGGGTTGTTTCTTAGCCTCCCCTTGATCTCTGTTTTTAGGATGTCTGGTTATGTTGTTCTCTTTCTGTCTCCTGCTTAGATTTAAAGGTACAAAATACAGCACAACCAGGTACAACACACAAGGCACTGAACAGAAATGTGTTATCCTCCAATAAAAGTGACTAGACCCCAGCTAACAAAAACGAACAATCCAATAAAAAGCATAAGCAAACCAATCTTACAAAAAAGCATAAAACTTTGTTATAGTTAGCATTCAACATACAACTCCAAAGAGGTAGAGAAAATGATTGTGTTTTTGTTGTTGTTGTTGTTGTTGTTGTTGTTGTTGTTGTTTGTTTGTTTTTTAGGACAGTGACAAGGTAGTTGTGAATGGGCTTGGAGTAGGGGGTTGGGAGTTAGATATACACAGGTAGGATGAAATTTTAGGAGGGTGTAAATAGAAAAAATAGAGAAAATCTAGAGCAGTAAAGGGTTAAGATTAGCATGACACCAAAGGGAAAGGGTTAGGAAGAGAGTGATGGCATAAAGGTAAGGTTGAGTTAGAATAGAGCGTTGGAGAAGGAAAGGTATAAATAGTCTGTAGACTAGTAATCTCAAAGGGGGAAAAAGTGAAAAGAAAAAAATATTTTTTTAAAAAGGTATATAATATGGCACTTAAAAGATAATAATAAAAATAAACAAAAGAAAATGAGATAAAAAAGGTAAACAAGGTAAAATAGTGTAGTAATAATATTGATTAGATATAAAAATGAATAAATTAAAAAGGTAAAATCATGTGAGGGAAGATGAAAAAAATCACTTCTTGAGTAAACTTTGCAACTGGTGTAAATAATAAACAAAACAACGACAACAAAAAATTAAACAATTAGAAAATCAAAATCAAAAATTAAATAAAATTTGCAGTAATGAAGGTCATTCACTTCCTCTGTTATTCTGTCTAGCTCACCAGTTCTCAGTCTAGGTGGTATTTGCAGTTCCCTGTGTTTCTTCGGTGTTGTAATCTGGTCCTGACTTTTAAGCAGTTCTAGAGTCCATATGTACTTTAGCCTCTGTGTGGCAGTGTTTCTGGGTTGACCTCCAGGTTTCTGAAGCCTTTCTAGCTTTTTTTCCCCCCTCTCTGTGTCCCTGATCTATGGAGGGGTGTGGGTGGGGCAGGACGAGCCAACCGCACTCCCCTGTAACTCTCTCGGGGTCAGATCCAAACGTGCTGTTCCTTAGATACCCCCCCACTTAGGAGCCCTGTCCACAGTCAGGGGAACCTCCAGCCCAAACCCTGGGGTTTCTTGTAAACCCAGACCCAGTCCTGCAGCCTCTGTGCGCCTGGCACTCGTGGGTTGCTGTGCTGCGGGGGACTCACCGGATCTCCACAAAATCTGACCTTTTCGCCTTCGGGTGGAGCACTCCTTTGAGTCCAAGTGTTCACCCTGATTGTGGTCAGCGTTTTGGGGTTGACAGCTGCTTGGTGGTCTTTGCGGCTGTGGATATTCAGGCCTCTGACACTAACCTTTTCCTGTCAAGATGGCGAGATTTACCCATCCGCGCTGGTAGCTATAACTCTATTCTTAATATTTTTGAGGAACCACCATGTTTTTCATAGTGATGGTACCATTTTAAATTTTCACCAATGATAAGTGAGGGTTCCTTTTTCTCTACAACTTCTCCAACATTTGTTATTACTTGTCTTGTTGATAATAGCAATTCTAACAGGTATGAGATATAATCTTGATTTTTCTTTTCCTAATAGTAAAGTTGAGCATCCTTTTATATATATATATATATATATATATATATATATATATATATATATAATCTGTTGGCTATTTTTATGTCTTCTTAGGAGAAGTGTCTGTTCAAGTCCTCTGCCCATTTAATTGCATTGCTTGTTTGTTTGGTACTGTGTAGAATGACTTCTTTATATACTTTTGGAATTATCCCCTTGTTGAACCTGTTAAAAACATCATCTCCCATTTGTTTGGTTGCCTTAATATTGTTACCAGCTTCTTTTGCTTTGCAGAAGTTTTTTGGTTCATATAGTCCTAGTCATTACTTCCTTTGCTACCTGTATGGGATTTTGCTGTGAAGGACTATTTAAATCATAAAGCCTTTTCTAAGACCAAAGTCCATAGGTTTAATTTTTATGTTTTCTTATATGCAATTATTCTTTCAGATCTTATATTTATATCTTTGATCCATTTTTAATTAAATTTTGTACATGGGACAAAGTCTAGTTTCATTCTTTTGCATATGGCTTTCCAATTTTCCCATTATCATTTATTGAAGAGGCTTTCTTTTTTCCATTGTGTACTTTTGGCTCCTTTCTCCAAATTATTTGTCTGTATGCATGTGGTTTTATTTCAGGGCTATCAATTCTGTTCCATTGTCTGTTTGTCTGTTTGTCTGCTAATACCATGATGTTTTTATTATCATTGCTTTGTAGTATAATTTGAAGTCAAATAGTGTAATATCCCTGGCTTCTTTATTGTTTCTTAGGATTGGTTTGGTTATTTCTAGATCTTTTGTGGTTCTGTACAAATCAGAGGATTTTTTTGTTTTTGTTGTTCTATTTCTTTTAAAAATGACATGGGGATTTGGTGGGGATTGCATTAAATTTATATATTGCTTTGGGTAATATGGTCATTTTCTCTGTGTTAATTATTATAATCCATGAACATGGAATGGATAGTGTGCTAGCCTATTCCTGTGAGACAACTTTGGCTCTGTTTTTGATTATCTAGTTTTCTTTTGTTCTCACCTATTTTATAAGTTCAACTTGAGGCCAGGTGCATGGAATTTGTGCATGGGGGTGGGTGTGGAGGGGTCCTTCAGCCTGGTCTGCACCCTCTCCACTCTGGGATCCCTCTCACAATCTGGAACCTAACCGCTCACCTGCCTGCAGGCCTAATCCCTTAACTAATCTCTGCTGCCAGCCTGATCCCCCTAACTGCCTCTCTGCTCTCCCCTCCTGGCCTGGTCCCTCTAACTAACTGCTACGTTTTCCCTTCTGCCTTCTCCCATGGCACTGGCCTTTTCACCTTCTCCCTTTTCCCACACCGCCGGCTTTTTCACCTTCTCCTGCAACGTCGCTTTCTCCCTTCTGCTTTCTCCCATGACTCCAGCTTTCTCACTTTCTCCCTTCTCACAGGGTGCTAGTCTTCTCCCTTCTCCTGCAGCACCTGCATTCTCACCTCCTCCCTGCTGCCTTTTTCTGTGACACCTACCTTCTCACCTTCTCCCACAGCACCACCTTCTCCTTTCTGTCTTTTGCCATAGCACCTCCCTTCTCACAGGTTGTTGGCCATATTTCTTCTCCCAAGGTGCCACCTTCTCCCTTATGCCTTCTCCTGCAGCACCAACGATCGTTACTGTGACAGCATCTTGATTAATTTTCATATTACTCCATTATAAGTATAGATTTTTCAATTTCTGACTAATTCTGCTAGTATCTTAATACTTTCCAAATAAATTGGTTTTTTTTAGAGTTGGTTTCCATTATTCTCTACAACAGTGTTTCCCAAACTTTTCACATATGTGTACCCCTTCTATAATTTTCATAATGCTGAGTATCCCTCATAAAAAAGGATGTATTTTAATAACAATCAAAATATATTTATTTTTTATTTTTTGGTATATACACAAAAAATAATAAACAAAAAAATTATTCATAATAAAATATAAATAAAAGTTATATCATAAATAACATTTATTTGCACATGGGACCATCTCATGCCTCACAAGACTGTCTTGACTTGACTCATGAGAATGTAGAATTAGGCGCAGCTAAGCAAGGTGCAGTGCATATCCCCACCAAACTCTGGTGCAATGTGTACCCCCACCAAACTCTTCCCGTACCCCTGGGGGTATGCATACCACACTTTGGGAAACTCTGCTCTACAACAAAAAAAAACCTTGATCAGCACATTGTCAAATACTTTCATTTTTACTTCCTAATTGATTTTAAAACCATCCATTTGTCTCAATCTGCATCATTACTACTACCACAGTTCAAGCCATGGCACCTTTTTCTCACATCCACTCTTACTAAGTTTTCTGACCATAGTCTTGCTGAACCTTTTGGATTCTATCCTCTACACCACAACCCAAGGGAGCTTTTAAAAATTTAAATCTATCATTTCATCCTGCTTAAATCTTTCAATGCTTCTCGTTTTTGAGATAAAGACCACTTCCCAGCTTGGTTTGTTCTGTACCTCTTCTCCTACACCAATTTAGCCCTTTGCTCTCTGCTGTACCCTCACTGACTTTTAGCTTTTCAGGTGAATCATTATGTCTCTTCCAACAGTATAATCACCTGGAATATATTCTCATTCATTCAATAAATATTATTTGAAAGTGTCCCTTTCACCTACTTAATTTCTATTCAACCTTAAAACCAAAGCCCAAATGTTCTCTTACTCCTAATGCAAGACAGTTTTTCTTTGTCATAAACCCCTGCTCTTTTTCCTGAGAGCCCACAAACAATATTTGCAAATGTATACTCTCAGGTGTGGTTTTATGACTGTCTGTCACCTTCACTGGCCTGAGAAAGCTTCAGGTGATCAGAAATCATATCTATCAGTTTTTGCTTTTTGTTGCATGCCCAATACCAGAAAGGTGACTAGAAACTAATGTTCTATTAATATATCTTAAATAAAAATGTCCTATAATAATTCAAAAAATATAAATTGATTTAGAGTTATTATTATATATTTCTAAAATTAAATATATATATACTAGTAATTCCTTCTTTGTGGCTCCATCTTATTAAACATTGTAGTCTATTGCTAAATTTCTAGAAGTAAATGTTTTCTTATCATTTTTGTTTTAATTTATGCTTCCTTTGCCTCATTATTTCTTTCACTGAATTGCTCAGAGAAAGAAATGTTTGAGATCATGATATTAAGGTTGTTGAAGTTATTCAATTAAAAGCAAATCATCTTAAATCCTCCAGTCTAGACTTTTAGACTGGCCTTCCCTTAAAAAAGAAAGTGCTTATCTGAAGGGAAAAAAAAGATGACAGCCTTCCTATTGAAGATTTTTCTTCTAAGCATGACATATAGAAATAGTCTGTGTTCCCTTGAATTTTACTTAGTCATAAGTTTTTAGCTCAAGTGTCAATTATAAGAGCTGACAAACATTGCTGCTGGGGAAAACCTGAATGGCTGCCTCCAAATAACACCCTGTTCTTTGAGAAAGATACTTACAATGTCCATTCTTCTCAGTCCCATCACCAGTTGTTATGACGTCTCCTCTGAGTCATTTATCTTTGCGATCATTGTTTTTATACATATATTGGCAATTAAACAGGTAGTGCAGGTGGACAATAACTAAAAAATATACATGTGTATAAAAGAACTCATTAAACTACTAAAATATTGATATAGAACTGAATGCAATGTGTTAATTTTTATAACCTTAAAGAATTAATGTTTAATTAAAAGTGATATATAAATTATGCTGTTTGTTAGCACTATTGATTATTGTTCCCATTCTGCCAAACTTAATATAAAATTAATTATTAATTTTCAGGCCAGTAGTCTGCTCTTTACCAAGACATGGTGATTATTGATATGAGTTAGTGAAATATCAAACTTCACAACTGAGGGCTTTCTATGTGATATCTTAAAGTAATTCTCAAGATTTGACATTGTTCTTAATATATGTTTTCTCCTTTTATACACTAAGAATGTTTGTAATATAACTTTTAAAACATTCTATGCATGAGATCTACTTCACATTCAGCTTCATGGTTATTATTTTCATAAAGTGCACTTAGTATTAGAGTAGTATGACCTTCTATGGTGGTAAGGAATGATTTATCTTTTGCTCAATCATACACATGCACAACTGTGAACCAATCTAAATTTTTCTCACTTTATAATACTTGGATACCTCTGGGTTAGTCTGACCTTACATAAATAAATATAGCATCTCAGTAGCCTTTCACATGCCTGTTTCAAACAAAACTTCAAGCCAAAATAGTCAAATAGCCACTAACTTCAAAGTAAGTGATATTTCACTGAGGTAGTATTTGGCTCTAACTTCAAGGTTAACATGACCTCAAATGACAAAATCATATTACTTATATTGTATGCATTTCATGCAGTTGGGATAATTGCTATTTCTATTTTTGGAGGAGGTTAGACTGAAAAATTTTACCAGTAAATGTTTCTGTGACATTGCCCTCCTTGAACCAGTCTCAAACTTTACTACCGTATTTGCCAGTGTATAAGACGATTTTTTGGCCCTGAAAAATATGCCTCCAAGTGGGGGGTACTCTTATACGGCGAGTATATAACAAACTCTGTATTTTGAGTGGAAATGTTAGGGGGTAGTCTTATACGCCCAGTCGTCTTATACGCCGGCAACTACGTATTTTTCAGGGCAAAAAAATCGTCTTATACGCCGGCAAATACGGTAAATGATTTTTATTTCTATTAATATTATTATTATTATCTGGTAAGAAGGCACATCAACTCTTTCATTTAATAGAAATCCAATTTTTTCTCTGGGTGAGCAAAAAGTATACTTTACAAAATTCTTACCTAATGAGTGACAGCATATGGACTTTCCATTTCTCTATAGCATCTTCATAGCATATCCTATCCCACTTAATTAGGCTGTGTGGGTCCTTCTTTTATGCCAAGCAAACTCTGCCTCTATCATTTCTATTACATGAGCTATCTTCTTTCCACCAGGCATTTTCTTCTCCCCAATCTCTGGATACTAAACACTTCTCATGATTGTCTTTGGACCTCATCAAGATGGAAAACACCACCATAGTTTCAAGTAAACCACAGTTTATTATGCTTCTTATAAACTCAGTTCTAAATCTACCCATTTATCTTTCACCCAAGAAATCAAGTTGTAATATGAGTAAGAATGTAGTTATAATATACCATAAGTTCAATCTATTGCTTTTAATAAAACAATTGGCAAGGTTTTATAAATTATTTTTAGCAGCAAATTATTTGAAACCCAAGCAATATGTCATGTCATTTGGTTAAAAAGTGCTGACCTAGTCAAATGGAATTCTGTTTATTTAATCAATGCCCAAATCCAATGTTCACTATAGTTCAGAATATATTCACTTATTTGTTTTTTCTTTCACTCAACAGATATTAATTGCTTATCCAGATACTGCGGAAGGTTTTGGGGCTATAATGACAGGTGGAAAAAGTCTCTCTTCTCAAAATGAACATATTTTTCTTTCCAGTTCTTTCTTTGTGCTAAGTACTTCTGGCACTTTGAATGGATCTCACAGTAATCCTCAGAATCCTTCTGAACATAGCTCTTCCAGCAACTACCACTAATCTATTAGAGATAGCATAGATATAGCTATTGCCACTGTAGCTGAACAGACACACATGTAAATACATAATTAGTAAAACATTAAGTTGTAGACTCATGTAAATATTTTAAGATCCAAAATTAATGTCTATTAATTAATTTAAAATGTATAATTTCTATGGAGCATAACTGAATCCTGTCTGAGAGTCAGAGAAATGATCTCTAAATAGAAAGACTAAAGAATTTAGAATGAAAAATAAAATGTATACCTAAATAGCAAGAATATAAAACCAATGTCCTTGTAGATATAGTCTACTTGCATTATTTCAATTTTCTTTTTTCCAAGTCATTATTTAACCTACTACACTCTTTGATTTCTGATCTGCTTCCCATCTCAATCTACTGGTACTAGCAATTATCTCCTACTTTCCAAATATAAGGAGCTCTTTAACTTTTTTTTTGTTGAAAATGGCCCCCCTGTTTACAAACTCTACACTTCTAGTTTTCCTCTTACCTCTCTGACAATTCCTTTCTAGGTATATGCTTTGATTCTTTTCTTTTCTCTATCCATAATATTTGATGTTCTTCATGACCCTTCAGTCTCTTCTCTGCCTCCTAAAATATTCTATCTGGTCTATTTTCTTTGATTTCAGGGAAGCTACATTAAACCACTACAATAGGTATTCACTTCCTAGTCTAAATAAACAGTGTTACTAGAATGATACAGAACACAATCTGTATGGACAAACATACTCTCAAATATATGTCTAGTCTAAGTGTAGGGTATTTAAAATATATATTTTATTGATTTTTTAAAGAGAGGAAGAGAGAGAGGGATAGAGAGTTAGAAACCTCGATGAGAGAATCATCGGTCAGCTGCCTCTTGCACACCCCCTACTGGGGATGTGCCCACAACCAAGGTACGTGCCCTTAACCAGAATCGAACCCAGGAACCTTCAGTCCGCAGGCTGACGCTCTATCCACTGAGCCAAACCAGTTTCAGCAGTAGGGTATTTTCTTGATTCCTGGTTGATTTCATCAGTTGAATGAATTAGACTCATGTATAATTTCACCTATACAATCATGCTCAAGTATATATCTCCAGTTCTGAGAATTACAGAGCTCCAGATTTGTGTTTTTAACCAGGAAGTTTCAGAGGTTCCTTTCTAAATCATGTTCCAACCTGCATGCATCATCCATTCTTCAAACAAGAACCCCTTACTCTATTCAACATTGTACTTATGAAAGCTATCATACATTCAGTCTCCCAAAGTGGAATTTTAAAGATCAGCACTGATTTCTCCCATTCTCTCCATCCAAAGAAAATCAATAATTGTCAACTCTAACTCTGAAATGTCTTTAAAATCTGTTATTTTTATCCATTCTTATAACACATATGGTCCTCTTCATTTTTATATGACTTACCCTAGCCTTAATGTACCTAAATGTTAGTAGGTTTTTTTTTTAATGCCTAATCACTTTTTTGTCTATTTTATGAAAACCTGTCTTTGCTCTTATTGTTTTCTTTACCCCAGTGATGTCTCTTATAAAACTCCTCTTACAAAAATAATTTTAATGTACCAACTCAAATGTTACTCCTTTTAAAGCATTTACTTGTTCTTTTATACTTTTATTATCCTCCATGAAGTATTACTCTTCCTCTTCTTCAGGTTCCTACAGTGATCTATATTCATGTTACTAACAAAACACTTTTGAAAATAATAATTTCTTGAAAAATAGTTGGATGTATAGAAAAGACTGCTTTGTAGAATTGGAATCCTTAAGTGAGAGATACAGCCTGACAGCAGAGAACCTACAGGGAGTGTGCTAACAGTTATAAACTTGGACCTCTCTATTTCTCATGATTTCTTGGCAGTGATCACTATGGCTCAAACCAGAGGGCTAAGACACACATTGATCAAATCCATATTTTTCTTTTCTTTTTCAGGGCACAGAATAGAGGGGATAAACATGAAGAGTAGATCTTGAGGAGCAAATGGAAGGTAGTCAGCATAACAGGTCTGAAGGACACAATGAGGTCATTATATCTCATTGAGAAAATGTAAGAAGATATAAATGATGAGGTAAAGTACTGGATCACATAGAGTCTTATTTCCATAATGTAGACTTTATAGTTCATTCTGAGTGATATGAAAAGCCACGGGATGTTCCTGAGCAGAAGATAAGGCAAGGGTAGAAAGAGAAAGACCATTACTAAAGCAATAATCTAAGTGGAGATGATGGTGGCTCAGACTAGGGAAACTGTGGGCATGGTGTTATGAGTAGGTGTCAGGTTTTAGATATATTTCTAAAGTAGAATTGTCATAGTTTATGTTGACTTTGTAAATAGAGAACATCATCCTGGAAGATAGAAATTTAGACAAGATAAAAAATAGAGTTGCTTTTATTGAAATTGGAAAGACTTCGAAGTGAGTAGATTTGATAAGGTTATTAAATGTCTTCTTAGATATTATATATGGGAACTCTGAAGTGGTTGGGCCTGGGAATATAGCATTGACATTTATAAGAATATGGAGCTTTTATATAAAGCTATAAGACCAAAAATAATCAGCCAAGATATAAGTATAACTGAATAAAAGGACCATAGTACTGACTCCAAAGGGATTCTGGAATTTACATGTTAGCAATGCAGAAAACATTCAGCAAAGAAGACTAAGAAAGGCTGGAATATGGCACAGCAGAATTCCATTATGCATTGAGTATAAGTGGCTGATATAAGTTAAAAAATAATTTGGGTTAAAAAAAGCCTCTAGTTATTGTGAGAAATCAGAATATGAGTGTCATTGACATATTTCATTATTTTGGGAAAATGTACGATGGACAGAAATATAGTTGACTACATTTTGGTAGTAATTACTACATCAATTTCATCTCACTATTTTTGAAATTAATAGTTTTTATCAAGTCAATTAGATTATTTAAAAATTTTGACCTAATTTTATATAACAAATTGATATTTTAAAATAGTTTGGTCAAGAAGATATCTTGGAGAAGAACATGGCAGCTGACAGGATGGCATGGAGGAAGAGAATGTGAGAGAGTAAAGAAGTGAGAGGGGCATGTATTGACATGTGTGATGTGTGAGTGGGTAGGGAGGGACAGCTAGATATTTCTGGAGCCCCAGGGACTGGCAGATTGGTCTCTCCTAGACAGGGAGCCCTTGCTACTACCATGACCACTCCCAGGACAGCATGGTTTTAGTATGGAACCCATGCGATTTTGTAGAAAGGAGCAGCAGAGGCCAAGAGCACAGCCTCACCAATACTCAGACACCTCAGCCACATCTGTCCAGGGATAACCTGTGTGAAAACTCCATAGTGCCCTGGCAGTGAGCAACGTGATTCCTGGGATCCCAGTTGTCTGCAGTGAATGCACACCAGAGAGACCTCTTGAGCCATGCCTCCTTGCCAGCATCTAGACCCAGTGACCCTGGAGGCTGTGCTTCAGGATCCCATGCTGGGAGTGAAATACAGAAGTACCCCAAGTCCTATCCCCAGGACAGAACTGTTGCCTGGCATGTGACCCATCCCCATGACAAGTTGCTTTCTGATGCATGATATATCTCCAGTCACAGGTCAGATCTACCATCCAGCATGCAATCCATCCCTAGTCCCAGGACAGAATTGTCATGAGGCACACTCCATATTAAACCCCAGAACACAGCTGCCACTGCAATTTGGTGTGCCCAAAGGTCACAGGATGATGCAGTAAGTGTGCTGCAAGAGGAACCCAGGATGCTATCATGCCACTGGTGTCAGGGCCACACCAGAGCCATTAGAGAAAGGGCTATAATTCAAAACACAGACAATAAAGGTGTGAAACTCAAGGCAGACCCACCTCCAGCCTAACAAGTCCTAGACTAATAGACCACTGGGGTCTTCAAACTCTCAGAACCGAATAGGGTATCTAGGGCTAGAGATAGATAGCAAAAAGGGGGAGAAAAAGAAAGAATCCTCAAAGAAAAGAAAAGAAGGAATCACCAGAAAAGGGACTAAATGAAATGGAGGCAAGCAATATGTCAGAGAAAGAATTGAAAGTAATGGTTATAAAGATGCTCAACCATCTGGATAAGAAATTCACCAACAAATGCAAGAATTAAGAGGAAATGAAGGATGATATAGCTGCAATAAGAAACAGAAAGGAAGGTTTTAACAGTAGACTAGAAGAAGTGGAGGACCTAATCAGTGAGTTAGAAGACAGGGTAGAAAAACACTCAATGAACAGCAATTGGGAAAAAAGAACTAAAAAATAGGAGGAAAGTTGAAGAGAGCTTTGGGACAGCATGACACGAAGCAACGTTTGTATAATAGGGGTGCCAGAGGATAAGAAGAGGAGCAAGGATTAGAAAAATTATTTGAAGAAATAATGACAGAAAATTTCCCTGACTTGAGGAAGAAAAGAGTCACACAAGCACAGAAAGTCCAAAACAAGATGAATTCAAAAAGATCCACCAAGATACATCATAATTACAAACATTAACAACAGAGAAAGAATCTTAAGGATTGTAAGGGAGAAAAAGTTACCAACAAGGGATCACCTATTATATTATCAAGTAATTTCTCAACAGAAGGCTATAATTCAAAATTGATTTTGAAATCAGGAGATTCACAGATAAAACCAAAACAAAAACAAAAACAAACAAACAAACAAAAAAACAGCTAGGGAGTTTATTACCACCAAGCCAGAAATGCCAGAAATGCTAAAGAGACTGTCATAAAAAGAAGAAATAGGAAAGAAGGAATACAGGCACAAAGAATAAAATGAGACAAACAAGTACCTATCAATAATAACCTCAAACTTAAGTGGATTAAATGCTCCAATCAAAAGACATAGAATGACTGAATGGATAAAAAAAACATGACCCATTTATATGCTGTCTATGAGAACCCATCTCAGAACAAAGAAAGTGAAGGCATGAAATAAAACTTTTCAGGCAAATGGATATTTAAAAAAGAGGGCGTGGCAATAGTTATTTCTAACAAAATAGACCTGAAAGTGAAGGCCATAACAAGAGATAAGGAAGGATTTTTTCATAATACTAAAGGGATTGATACAATAAGAATATATAACTATGGTAAACATATATGTACCCAAAATAGAAGCACCCATATACATTAAAAAAAAATTCTGGAAGATATTAAGGGTGAGATCAACAGCAATATAATCATACTAAGGGGCTTTAATACTCCATTGACATCACTGGATAAATCTTCAAGATAAAAAGTCAGCAAAGAAATAGCAATCCTAAATGATTCACTAAATCAGAGAGAATTAACTGATCGCTTCAAAACATTTCACCCCAAAGCAACAGATTATACATTCTTCTCAAGTGCACATGGAAAACTTTCAAAGATAGACCCATATTAAAACACAGGCAAAGTCTCTTCAAATTTAAGAAAATTGAAATAATATCAAGTGTCTTTTCAGATTATAATGGCAAAAAATTAGAAATAAAAAACAATAAGAACAATAAAAAAAAAAAAACCAAACACTTGGAGGCTAAATAGCATGCTATTAAACAATGATTGGGTTACCTAGAGATAAAAGAAGAAATTTTAAAATCCTGGAAACAAAAGACAATGAAAACACAACAATCCAAAATCTATGGGACAAAGTGAAAACAGTCCTAGAAGTGAAGTTCATGGCACTACAGGGATATATATATATATATGAAATTATCTAACCACACAACATAAAGAACAAGGAATAGAATAACAACAAAAGCCCAGAGTAAGTAGAAGGAAGGAAATAATAACAATCAGAGTGGAAATAAATGACATAGAGACAATAAAAAGGGGGGATGGAGTACAAAAGGCAATAGAACCAAGAGCTGGTTCATTGAAAGGATAAACAAGATTGTTGAACTCCTAGCCAGGCTGACCAAAAAGCAAAAAGAGAGGTCCCATATAAACAAAATCATAAATGAAAGAATTGAAGTAACAACAAACCCCACAGAAATACAAAGGGTTGTATAAAAGTACTAAGAATGATTCTATTCCAAGAAACAGGACAACCTAGAGGAAATGGACATATTGCTAGAAAAATATGACCTTTCAAAACTCAATGAGGAAAAATAAAAAATATGACTAGGCAGATAACGGAATAAATTAAAATACTAATAAATACAAAAATTAAAAAAAAAAAAAAAACTTCAAGCAAACAAAATCCCTAGGCCATATGGCATCACAGGGGGTCAGTTTTACCAAACATTCAAAGAAATAAAATCTACCCTCCTCAGATATTCCAAAAAATTCAAGAGGAAAGGAGCACTTCCAAGCTCTTTCTATGAAACCTGCATTACCCCAATGCCAAAACTAGATAAAGACACTACAAAGCAAGAGAATTACAAGTCCATATCCCTGATGAATATAAATGCTCAAATCCTCAACAAAATATTAGCAAATTGTATCCAACAATGCATCGAAAAGATCATTACCATGACCATGTGAGATTTATCCAGATATGTAAAGCTATTACAATATTTGCAAACCAATAAACATGATATACCACATAAACAAGTTAAGAAACAAAAATCACATGATCTTATCAATTTATGAGGGAAAAATAGCATTCAACAAAATCCAACACCTTTTTTTATAAAAATTCTCCACAAAGTGGGAATAGAGGGAACATCCATCTTCATAATAAAAGCTTTATATGACAAACTTGCAGCCAACATCATACTCCATACACAAAACCTAAAACCATTTCCCCTACGATCCGGAACAAGACAGGGATGCCTACTTTTTCTACTCCTGTTTGACATAGTACTTAAAGTGCTAGCCATAGCAATCAGACAAGAAGAAGAAATAACGGTATCCAAATTTAAAAGGAAGTATTAATACTTCCATTATTTATTGATGACATAATATTGTGCATAGCAAACCCTAAAGATGCCATCAAAAAACTAATTGATTTAATAAGTGAGATACAAAATTGACACCCAGAATTCTATAGGATTTTTATACACCAATAATGAACTTACAGAAAGAAATTTAAAAAGCAATTCCATTTACCATGGCAACAAAAAAAATTAAGATGCCTAGGAATAAACTTAAATAAGGCCCTAAAAGAATTTGAAAACTACAGGATATTGAAAAAGAGATAGAGAAAGATATAAACCACTGGAAGAATATAGTGTGTTCATGGATTGGTAGAATAAGTATCATTAAAATGTCCATACTACCCTAAGCAATCTATAGATTCAATCTGATCCACATTAAAATCCCAATGGTATATTTCACTAACTTAGAACAAACGCTCCAAAATTTTTTATAAAATAAGAAAAGACCCCGAATAGCTTCAGCAATCCTGAGAAAAACTAACAAAGTTGGAGGGATCACAATAAAAAATATCAAGCTATATTACAAAGCCATTGTTCTCAAAACTGCCTATTATTGACACAAGAACTGACATCTAGACTGATGGAGCCAAACAGAGAACCGGGAAATTGACACAAGCCATGATTAATTAATATTTGACAAAGAAAGCAAGAGCATACAATGGAGTCTAGGGGGTCTCTTCAATAAATGATGTTGGGAAAATTGGACAGATATGTGAGAAAAAAAGAAGAGCCGAAACCGGTTTGGCTCAGTGGATGGAGTGTTGGTCTGCTGACTGAGGGGTCCCAGGTTTGATTCCGGTCAAGGGCATGTGCATTGGTTGCGGGCACATTCCCAGTGGGGGTGTGTAGGAGGCAGATGATAGATGATTTTCTCTCATCGATGTTTCTGGCTCTCTGTCCCTTTTTCCTCTCTGTAAAAATCAATAAAATATATTTTTTAAAAAAAGAAGAAGAAAGAAACTTGACTACTAATTTATACCATGAACAAAAATAAACTCAAAAATGGATAAAAGACTTAAATATAAGATGGGAAACCATAAAAATCTTAGAAGAAGCTATAGGTAGCAAAATATCATATATAGCTCAATGTAATATGTTTACTGACACATCTCCTAGGACAATGAAAGCTAAGGAGAAAATTAAAAAATAGGATTACATCAAAATGAAAAGCTTCTGTATAGCAAAAGAAGCCATCAACAAAATAACAAGAAAGCCCACTGAATGGGAGAACATATTTGCCAATGTGACATCTGATAATGGTTTAATTTCCAAAATTTATAGTGAACTCATCCAACTTAACAAAAGAAAGATAAACAATCCAATCAAAAAATGGGCAAAGGACTTACATAGACAATTCTTGGAAGTGGACATACAGAAGGTCAAGAGACATATGAAAAAGTGCTCAAAATCACTAATCAACCAAGAGATGCAAATAAAACCTACAATGAGGTGCCACCTCATACCAGTCAGAATGGCGTTCATTGCCCTAACCGGTTTGCCTCAGTGGATAGAGTCTTGGCCTTCAAACTCAAGGGTCCCAGGTTTAATTCCAGTCAAAGACATGTACCTTGATTATGGCACATTCTAAGTAGGGGATGTGCCTACTTGGGATGTGAGCACAAGTAGCTGACTGATGTTTCCCTCCCATCGATGTTTCTAACTCTCTATCACTCTTCCTTCATCTCTTAAAAAAAATCATTAAAATATAATTTTTATTTAAAAAAAGGATGGCTGTCATCAACAAATCAAAAAACAAGTGCTGGCAAGGGTGTGGAATAAAGGAACCCCAGTACACTGCTTGTTTGAATGTAGACTGTGGAAAATGGTATGGAGTTTCCTCAAAAAATTAAAAATGGAACTCCCATTGGACCCAGTAATCCCATTTCTAAGAATATATCCCCAGAAATCAGAAACACCCATCCAAAAGAACATATGCATTCCTATGTTGATAGTACAATTTGCAATAGCTAAGAATTGGAAATAGCCTAAGTGCCTATCAGCAATGAGAGGATTAAAAAAGGTGGGGTACATTAAAAAACTGTGGTACGCAGTGGAATACTATGCTCCTATAAAAAAGAAATAACTCTTACCATTTGCAACAGCATGATGGATCTGGAGAGCAATATGCTAAGTGAAATAAGCCAGTCAGAGAAAGATAAATATCACATGATCTCACTTATTTGTGGAATTCACAAATAACATATGAACAACATAAACTGATGAACAAAAATAAATCCAGAGATACAGAATCATCTTACAGACTGTAAAACCTCAGAGGGAAAGGAGGTGTTAACAAAAAAACCATTGAAACCTATAAAGAATTTTTTTTGAGTTTATTTGAGCCAAACTATCGACAATTGCCGGGAAGCAGAACCTCAACGGATTGAGATACTGCTCCGGAGAATGGCGGGTTACATTTCTGTATTTATACATTGCAATCAAAGGAGGAACATAGGTGGGTTACATGAATATTCATTGGTGATGGAGTAAGGAGGCGGGAGAAAGCAAGCCTGTGGGAAAGCCCTGGGATACTTAGGTGAGTGCAGGAACAATTAACATGATAACGAAGGAATTTGAGGCATCTGTCCTGGCGCCCACCACATTTGGTTTTACCCCAGGGGCTCCAGAGAAAAGGGAAGTTACAGGTTACTCAGACATCTCACAGATAGGTTATCTTAGAGGCAGGAAGGCAGATGGGCTCAGTAAAGATCAAGCTGATCTTTGTCTGGGAAACATTGGCCTAGAAAATGACTGCCCACTATAACCTGTTGGAAGTAAGATATTTAATTTTCAAACCATCCTTCGTGGTTACTTCAGGTCTCTGAGTCTGCAAGACTGCCACGCAGGCCTTCCCTGAGCTCATCAGGTCAGCAAGTGGCTGTTTTCGTTCACAGAGGGGAAGGTGGGTGAGGGACATGAAGAGGGTGTGGGGAATTAGAGATCAACCAAAGAGCTTGTATTACCATAAGCATAATCAATGGACAGAGACAATGGGGTGGGGTGAAGGCCAGGGCTGGTGGGCAGGGGAAGGCAGGGAAAGGCCAATAAAGAAAAAGGGGACATATGTTGTTGTGGGGTCAAACCCTGGAGTCAAAATAAGAACACCACAGGCTGCTAATTAATTTAAAAAAGCAGGCAAGGATTTGTTGAACAGGCCAGGACAGCCTCAAGAGCACCACATGCACTGACTACACTCACAAGTGTAAGATTAAAGGTCTAAACCACAAAATTTTTCCTTTGTTCTAAATTCTAAATGCTGGGAACAACCCACAAGGCGGCTCCCAGCAACATCCTGCTGGAATGTGGCCCTATCTTGTGAAAGCAGATATAGAAGCAGAGCTGAGTGATTAATCTCTAAAGGTTATCTACAGTTTCTACTCCTGAAGCTACAGAGTCAGTGGGAATCAATCTACTGTGGTCCTGGTCCACAGGTACAAGAAAATTGCCTTTGTCTCTAGGTCTCAATCTGGAAGCTGAGGCTTAAACCCTATTGTTTAAGCAAGTAAGTGAGTGGGAAAGCCAGAATAGCAGGGTTAAAATTCAAACAGCAGTTTTTACCTAAGTATGGTTGCTACCATACTTCAGTGTAATACTTTTAACAATATTTTTTTTAAAAGGTATTTTCAACATAGTCTTTTCCAAAAGTGTGAAAGTGTGTATTTACATTTATTTACTATTCAATTCACTTTCATATTACCATTTTTGATAATAGGATACTATTTGGAGGACAATGGGAAGTTCTAAAACTGTCCTTGTGTATCCTTAAAACAAGGTCAAGATTACAAAGATGGTTTATTATTAATTTTAAAGAACATTTATAAAATTCTTCCACTTTCCAGATTGTGGAAAGCAGGGATTTTAGGAGGATATAGGAATGTATAGGGTTATTTTAGAATTGAGGTCCATGGAAAAGCACAGGGCTGCAGACTTGGAGAAGGTAGATTTTCATAACACAAGGAAGCCAGGTGCAGTTACATTTCCATAAGACAAGAGAGGCAGCAATCAGTTCATTTACATAAGACAATGGAACTGGAAGTAGCCAAGAAAGGTCCATATTTACAAAATAAAGACAAGAAGGTCCTTCATTTAGATGGAAAAGAAGAAAGTCCAGAGGAAAAGAGGGGGAAGAACCTCACAAGTCTCATGTAAGGTTCAATCTTTGAGCCTAGGAGTTACTATAGTAAACAATTGGAAGGGCAATATTGACCAATCAGAATGGATGTCAAGGCACCAGGATCTGCAGCCTATATAAGCCATCGGGAACAGGAACCCAATGGGACTCTTCCCTCTCCCCATGTGCGAATCTGTACTTGTTCTTCAATAAATCTCCACCTTTGCTATACCACTTTCTGTCCATGGATTCATTGATTCTGGCAGATGTAATTAAATTAAGGACTTTAAGATGAAGGGGATTGTCCTGATCAGCTCAATGTAGTCATTTGAGTCCTTAAAAATCAGAGAACTTTCCTGACTATGGTCAGGGAGATTAACTATGCAGACTTTGAAGATGGAAGAAAGAAATGTGTGTGATCTTGAGAAGTTGGGAAAAGGTAAGATTTCTTCCCTGGTATCTCTGGGTAGTGATACGGGATTTTTGGACTGGAACACGTTATGTTTCCCTGGATAGAATGGCTTCCCCAGGCTCTTTGTCCATCAGAGTAGAAGAATGAAACCACGGATGGAAGATGGTAGAGCAAAAGTGGAAATTTATTAAAGAACAAGTATAGACTCCAATGTGGGGAGGGGAAAAGAGTCCCACTGAGTTCCTTTTTCAACTGGTTTATAAATGCTACAGTTTTTGTGCCTTGGATGTGTGAAGCCCTCCTTTATTTTATAAAGATAGACCTTGGGTTACTCCCAGTTCCCTTATCTTATGAAAATGTAACTTTTGCCTTTTCCTTGACTTATGAAAATGTAACTTCTGCCTCCCCCAATTCCCTTTTCTTATAGAAATGTAACTTTTTTGCAGCTCAATAGCTTGTGCTTTTTCCATGGACCTCTTTAATTTTTAAAAATTCCCTAAACCTGTCTATTTCACCCCTAAAATTCCTATTTCAATAGGAACAAAATCTTTACAACAATGTGATGTTAGTTAATTGAGGAATGTGCCAATTATTCCCCAATTGATTATTTGTTTAGACTTAGCAATAACCAACCTATCCTCTGGTACTTCAATGGCTAGACAGTTGAGCAGAACCAGAATACATGACACACAAGACAGAATTAGTATGCAATCACATAAGGTTTATTTACCTATTCTTAGTAGGTTCTAGGCTCCAGCAAAGGCCACCCAGTGATGCACACTGAAGAACAGATGACAAAAACAGAGACAGACAGGCGGCCACAGTTGGTTCAGGCTCACACAGCAGAGCAATCAGGGGCTTGTCTCTCAGAGTGACATGGAATCCTCCTCTTATCTGGCAGGAGACCTCAACTGAAGCCGGCCCTGGGTTATATAGACCGACCGTGGTAAACAATTTGTGTCCTTATCCTTGTGGGCCGGACAGTGTACCTTATGCTGGGAGCAGGGCGTTTACACTTTAAGGGTGCAGAGGTTTTACATCAAGATATTGGGGTGTTCATTAATTTTGGAAGTTACAGGGTATTGGGGGTTTCCATACAGCAAACACTTCACACAATAATTATTTCATACATTAGAGGAGTTACATTATTATAGCAAGGACCTTGTCAACTTTTAACCTAGAAAAATTAAGATAATAAATGTGAATTGTTTTCAATCATGAAGTTTGAAAATTTGTTAAAGCAGCAATAGAAAACTAATGTACAATGTTATGATTTTCTTAAAAAATTATCAGCTCATTTGAATGAAGAAACAACAAAAATAGTGAATTTTAATTTATTTTAATCAGAAGTGGTTTCCTTCTTTATATTCAAGAGCACTATATCCACAATATTCTACTGTCCTGAGAAGATGGCATTTATGATCAGAATGTTCCTAGCACTTAAAACCTGTTTTCCCTTCCAACACATTATCCCAAAGACTTTCCAACATTCCCTTGTTCATATATGCTTATGAAATAGAAATAAAATTGGAAGTAGGATGATTATGACAACTTCCTTTTGGCTGCCTGATTTCCTTTTGGCCTTTTGCATTTAGGAAATAGGTGCATTTGTATGGTCATATTAACACAAGAAAGGAAAAGAACAATATAGTTTAATCATAATAATCTGCTGAAGTCAAAACAAAATTGTTTGGCCTCTGAGAGTTTCCACATTTCATTAAAAACAAAACAACAAAACAGGAAAATTAGTGATTTGCTTTTTAAAAAAACTGCATATATCAGCCATGTTGAAAGATGATGAATATTGCTACTCTATTCTGTTTTTCTTGTCCCTTTAATTTCTTGTTGGTGGGAAAGGTGAAATAAACGGGCATCAGGTGTAAGTTGCTCATTAAACTAATTAACAGTTCTTTGGGGAGCCTCACTAGCCTCCCTCTTTTGTCCAACTTCTGCCAGGAAATTGAGTGACCAGGTGGTATTCTGGTGTTACGGCTTTACCAAGGGCTAGTGGAGGTTGAGAAAGGACTTTAATTTCTCTTTTCTAGATCCTCAGCCTCTCAGCTCAGGTTTCTTTTATTTCCCTCCACTTCCCTTCAAATGGCTATATTTGATCATAGAGAATCTGATAAAAGACAGCATATTAATATTACATCTTGAGGTCTAAGGTTCAGATTCAGTAAGTTCTATTGCAATCTGATTTCTTGCTTTAGTAGTAAGAAGCCTTGTTCTTTTATATTAATATATAATTGCCTTACCAAGGAGATATTTGAGGAATTTTTAGAACCATTGCAGAGTCTGTCTTTCTTGGTCATGTTGCACATTGAATGTTATCCTTTATGGAAGTGGCTTATATTTTGCTATAGGAAGAGCACTGCAGGGCTATTTATTTCCTATATCTACAGAGTATAAAAACAGTCCAATGAAAGGAGGAGTTGGGAGTGAGCCACTGGATGATAGGAAGTGGGAATATTTGTTTGTTTGGGCTATGTGGCAAGTTCAAAGATGAAGGCTTTTGTTTTCTGAAACCAGGGTGAGCCATTCTGGTGTTATGTCAGACATCAGGGTTTCATGCAGGTTGTAAACATTTCCTGCTGGCCAAGTCTGTTTCTATAATGGGAACCCCGTAGGTTCTATGCTACTTGCACTATAATTGTGCCAAGAGTTCCTGTATTCAACAGGGGAGGTTAAAAGTCAGTCTGGTTTCACAGCTGCTTCTGGTAAGGATCAGTTTTCCAGAAGCTTTATAAATATGCATTTACTGACCATCATCTCACAGGGACAATGTGGAGTTATTTGAAATGAAATTGGAAGTACCCCTCTCTGTGTGTATATGTAATGGTGATGACTAGGGTCCTCATGGACACTGACTGTGATAGTGTTGTGCCCGGTAAATTCTGGAACCCACAGACCACCAGGAGCCACGTCCGGTGCAAATGCAGAAAGTCTTTATTAAATCTAACCCGGGTTAGGGTCCGAGCCGGGGCACCAGCGCAGTGGCACTCGCCCATTCCAAACTCGGACCCCGTTCTAAGTTTCTTCCCGAGTTTTATACTCTAGCCCACCTATGCAAGCAAGCCCCCTTTGCCCCCCCTTCCCATTCCTTTGCGTAAGTCCTTGTCTGCTGTTGAGGCACCTCCGGGTAGGCGTGGTCTTTTCCTATAATTACAGGTTAGGCTGGTCTGTTCCTGGCAGGTGCATTCAGTGGTCAGCTCAGTTCCCAGGGGGAGAATTCCACAGCGGTCAGGGCGGTCGTCATGAATATCACGAGATGTTGTACCTACAGGATGAAACTTCCCTCTGGACCTAGCCCTGCTTTAATGTTTGTCATAAAATGTTGCATTCTGGCTTTACTAAACCTTATATTTGTATTCTGATTTTACTCAACCTTACATTAGGACCATTAATGAGTATAGATCATCATGGAGTTTCATATCACAATTTGTTCAGGCATATGGTAAGGTGGAAATGAACATAAATGAAATGTTTAAATGGCGAAGTTACTCTTTCTTTAGAGTAAGTTTATAAATTGTTTATCTTCATTTTGCTTAATCTTCATTTGGTACTAGTTCCCAACACTTTCATTTTCTTTCTCTCCAATCTCTCTTTTAAGTAGTTATTGATTTATAAACTAGTACTTAAATGTAAGCAAAATGGAGAGACTGATATAAAGCAATCCTGTGGTGAAAAACAAAACAAAAAACAACACATTTTGAGATGCAGAGAAAACCCCTCTAATGGATTTGTTTAATAAGTTGTGGTTTTTATGCTTCAGTGAGACATGGGGGCCCCCTCTATTCCCTTACAGTTTTGCTAATTGTGCCCTATCAGATAGTATGAGCTGTCTTTGATTAACCTATTTTAGAGCTTGCTCTGTGATCTAGATAACAAAGTTGACATAGAGAATTATCTTATTTTCCTTGATAAAAATAGCCTGGAAAGGTAGAACAAATGTAGGAGATTTTACAAGCACTTGAAAGAGGAGATCTTATGAGAGCTTGTCTAACTATTAGTAAACATGCACATCTCTTCACAGGGGTCAGAGGAGAGCTTTTAAGGAGGATATGTCCAGACGTCACAAATATTTTAGAGATATCATAACATTCTAAGGAGAGCCGAAGTGTAACTTAAAAAACAAAAATATCATAGAAAGCACAACATAAATGGAGAAAGTTATATTTATCCAAGTGCCTTAATTTTTTTGGGGGAGAATGTAAATGAGAAGATATGTCTATTCGAGCCATATTAGAGAAATAAGTCAGGTAAAGTACCTTCAATGTTCTCTTTGATACTATCCTCACCCAAAAACGATAAGGAAAAAATTTGAGTTGTGTTCACACATATGAAGATCTTAAACTTTTAATAAAAGATAATAATTAAAAGCTTCCATCCATATTATATTTTTCAGATTGACAGTTGTTCAACACTCTAAAGCCCTATATATAATAGTCATTGATAAGCATTGAAGAATATAGGTCTTCTTTGAGTCTAGATGTAAGCTTGTCTTATTTGTAAATAACATTCATGAAAATATTAAAGTTTTTTAGTATAAATATAAAGTTTATCATATGATGATATGATAGTCTATAGTCATATGCTATTGAATATGTAAAATGTGGCTAGTCTGAATTGATATATGCAGTAAATATGAAATATATACATTTAAAAAATGTAAAAGATCTCAATCATATTTTATATTTATTACATGTAAAAGTGATAATAATGTGGGTATTATTGGACTTAATACAAATATTAAAATTAATTTATTTCACTTTTTAATACAACTATTAAAATTTCAAATTACAATTTAATGTAAAATTACATGGTAGTTCACATTATCTTTCTATTGAACAACACTAATCTATAGTATACAAATACACTAATATTTGTATTTTTACAACTTCAGACACTGGAGTAGCTTTAAAAATAAACGAAACAAATGAGATTTTAACCCTAAAGATGAATAAAATTTAACTTAAATATGTAGAGAAAAAAGTCAAGAGAGAAGAAATGAGGCAATAGGAATTCGAAAAATTAGAAAAATCAGAAGAAAGGGTCATGTGATAAAACATGAATGCAAAATAAAGAGTACCACAGTACAAATATGCACAAAGCTACTATCCTCATGCTTTGTCATCTTGGTCTGCAATTCTTTTTTACTTCATTTGCAAGCAAATTCAGCAAGGCCAATGACTGTACCTCTCTGCTCATGAAACTTTATGTGGAGTCACTTTGATGGAACAAATTGTTATTATTAAATATATTTCCAGCTTTTTATACATACCAAAGTGGTAATTGCCTATATTTTCATTATTCTTCTTTGTTGGCTTCTTTCATGTGCTGTGTATCAGCCAAAAAATCTAAGTATGAAACATCAAAGCAACTTGACAAATCTGCAGGCTCATATCTAATCCCAGACTGAACCTTCACATCTATATGGAAGAAATATAGTAACAATTGATTCTGCAAAGATACCTAAGCCCTCACCCTTCCTTTCATGCTCAGGATAATAAAAAGATATATACCATCTCGAAATAAATTTCTACAGCTCTCCTGGCCTTGGATGAGTAAACAAAAAACATAAGGTAGTTTTTAGTTTTATGGATCTCTTAGCCTTCACTAGCACCAATGTCAAGGAATTTAAACAATCTTTCTTTTAATTGTACAGGAATGCCAGTCAGTGTACTAATACAACTACAACTCATTCCACTCATGCCCAATGAAATTATCTACTGTGAAGGATTAGCTGCCACATTCAATAGTAACAAAGCTCTTGTTTTCCAATAAGAAGGTTAATTGGCTTCAGAGAAAACACATGTACAGAGCACATAGGCCTAATCTTGGTTTTGAAAAGGCCCTATATGAGGGAAGTTAATGTTTCCTGTTTATTAGCTGTTTTACAACAATAATTATACTTACATGGTTGACACTAATGTGTCAGTATAACAGCTACTTAATGTACCTTCTACACCTGTGTGCAATTGAGTTCGTCATCATTCCAAATAGTCCTCACTGCTTGCTCATTGGATGTTATTTCCTGTCTCCAAATGGACTAAAGTGCCTAAATGGTGGAAATTCCAATGTCAAAAATGGGCTGCCTTTCCAAGACTTTTTAAAAATTTTAAATGTAACCATATGTTCTGCAGATTTAACTATATGATTAAAAAATAGAATAACAAAAGTAGAGAATGTTTTCTAGGCTGAAAGAATTTTCCCGGTGCCCCACGCATACTCATAGAGGAGGTGCTTCTGGAGATTTAACAGCATACAAAGCCTTATTAAATTGCTGATTCTGATTGGAAGTCTGAGAAGCAGTCCCATGATTTTCATTTCCTACAGTCCCCCAGGGCTTGATGATCTTGGTTCATGGAACAAAGTTTGAGAACTAAGTCATTGGGTTACTTAAGACTTCAGTCATTATGATAATTACTCATGAATATTTACTGAAATGAAGCCAAGTTATTATTTGCTTGATAGCAACTATGCTTTCTGTTTCCCTTGAAAAGACTCGTAAACCTTGGGTACAGTATGGCACTGAACATGCAAATCTAATACATTTTGTGAAGGTATTTTGATTAGTAGATGACTAGTAATTTACTAATAAGACCTATTCTGACCAGGAAGATGTTCAAAATTGCATACAGCAGTGTTAAAAACAAGAATAACCCTGCCTGATGTGGCTCAGTTGGTCATCCCGTGCACCACAAGGTTGCCAGTTAGATTCCTGCAGGGCACATGCCCAGGTTGGGGCTCCATCCCAGTTGGGGTGTGTGCCGGAGGCAGCTAATTGATCTTTCTCTCATTAATGTATTGATGTTTCTCCCTCCCTCCCTCTTCCTTCCTCTCCCTCTAAAAAGAAATAAAAACAAAATTTTAAAAAAATACAAAAGAACCCAAATGAAATCACTTATGCTAAGCCCCACTTTAGCTCACTGAGACAAACAGTTTCAACTCTTTCAGAAATGAAATCTTAACTAGTCAAGCCGGAATCACCTGATCAGCACTGATCAGTTAGGTCAGCTGTCATTCCTTAAAGGAGAGTAAACTTTGAATATCCTCTTTTTTCACATAGTGTAACTTCCTTTTTCTTGCTCTCTTACTACTATAACAATCTTTAGTTCTGTACAGCTTCTCAGAACTCCTTCCTTTTTGCTTGATTGGATGCTTCCCAATTCAGATTGATTTTTGATTAAAAGTTTTAACATGCCTCAGTTTATCTTTTAACAGTAGTGTGTCTTAAGATAGAAATTTAAGGAACATGACAAGTAAATATGGCAGTGGAATTTCTAACTGGAACAATTAGATTTATTAACCCCTTAATTTCCAATCTTTCACTTTACCTTCAATTCTCTCACCCATAGAATATTTATTCCAGTTTGCTTGGCTCACTTCATCCTGAGGGCATACTAACCAGATTTCAGGTAGCTCTTTAAAAATGACACTATGTCAAAAGTCCATCAATGGCAAAAGCAAGGATCTGGAACAGTATCAATCTCTAAGAATTTGAATTTCTTTAAGTAGAAGAGAGTACTCCCCCTTGCTAAATATTTTTGATAGCTATAAGAAATATTAATATTAGTTCCTTAAAAATGAGGGCCAGGATAAAGAGCTTATGTAAAAGTGGACCTGAGGACAATCACCAGGATGATTTGATTTCACCATGTAAATTTTTAGTGATAACTCTAAACTAACAACTTTTCAATTAAATCCAATCTGTCGTGGTGGGGAAACAGTGCAGCCAACGGGCCCTACACAGAGATTCGGCTGTGAGTAGCCAAGTTAGCACTTTTAACTGAAGACAAGCTGCATTTGTTTAAACCATTGCTTAAATAGCACTGCATATTTTTATTCACTTGTAGGCATACAATTAAGTACTGCAAGTTTAGTATTGGAATATTCATTTTTCAGTCTTTCTCCTGTCTACCTTAATGGCAGTAAAGCTGTAAGATGAAATAATTTTTTCTTTCTTCTTGCTCTCTCTACCATGTTAGGAGAAATATTTGTCCTTGAGAATATTAAGTCCAAATCATCTCTGAGCCCAGTTCAAGGCCAGCACTTGAAGGGAACAGTTTGAAACAGTAGGATCCTCTTACACTATCCTACCACCAATCTATTATGATATAAAAAGATAGGAAATAATGCATCCCTCCCTATTTCAGACTCTAGTGACATGACACTATTATTATAGAATAAAGTACCTTCTTTTCAAGGTTGTTCTTAAGAGCTATGGAATTGTACATTTTGAGAGACTTTGCATTATTAACAAGGTTTGTATTATTAAAAAATCATAGAGGTCATAAATTAATGGCATCAATATTCCATGGTACTAGACATTTGCTGTGTTTGGTTAGAGACATTCCTATTTCTATTGATCTAAAACCAGACCCTTCTCTGGCTCTTCAACACTCCAGCAATTGAGATAGGCTGTCATTAGTTCAGTAGTACAAGTACCAGAACCTTGCTTTTGCTGCCTTAGTTATCTCATGTTTTTCTTTACCTCTTCTTCCTCTTCTCTGTTCTCTCTCTCTCTCTCTCTCTCTCTCTCTCTCTCTCTCATTGTGATTTAATTGGGAAAAATTGACATTTTCTGCTCATTGAGGTTACACACAAACCTAAGTCTCACTTCCTTTCACCCTTCTCTACTCAATGTAATATTAAGAACCTTAGGAGGGGCAGGCCTCTACATAGCAATATTTTATTGAGATCAGCTGCCCTGAATTCCTCCAACTATTGAATGTCCATTTATTTAATTCAGAATTGAATAAGAGGCTAACTTTTCTTCCATTGATGAATTTTCAATTTCAGGAAATTTCTTAAAAGATGTCAATAAGATTTTTTTATTGTTCATGTGTTGATTATAGAGTGTGTATCTATTGAAGATTTAAATTTTCTTTGTGCCATCAATCAATTGTGGTCAGACAACAATTAGAATTTTTAGAGATAATATAATAACTAGCCAACCCACATGGATGAACAGCTTATAAATTAACCTCCTGTATAATACAGAGGGAAGAGAGCTCTATGTTGGTGATGCTGAATTTTATTAGAGAATAACTGTTCATATTCTGAAGGCTTACTTGAACTCCACTATAAACATGCAAAACAAAAAAATTGCATGCTTTGGGGTAAACTTCCTAAAGCACCATAAGGTCTATTTCAGAAACTGACATAACAGTGAGTGATGCTAAATGCTACTGAGGAGCTTGCATTATTTTGCACAAATGAATTGACTTTGTGGCAGCATATATAAATATTTCATTTGCTAATTGTAGTTAGTTATCAGATTGCACATGAACAGACAGAATGACATATGAGAAGTTCCAAGAACACTGTGTAACAGGACATACAGCTGAAATATAGTTTTATCATTGGCGAGCATTCAAGCTTAGCAAATGCAACTTTTTCTTTATTCTTTAATTAAGATTAAAATATTTTAAAATCAAATTGAGAACATAATTATATTGTCATTTTCAAGGATCAATGCCAAATTGGAAGTTAGAAACTACAGCTGAAGAGCCATCAGTCTCTCCAGTTGCTTGATGTTATTTGGAATCTGTTGACAATTTAACACCTGACTTACCCCTAAATTAGCTATCTACTATTTCTCTTTTTCATTTTGGAGCTTAATTGACAAACTTGTTAAAAAGGGGAGAAAATAGAAAGCAAAATAATAATTTAAAAATTACAAAATCTCTGAAAATTAAACTGTTAACTCAACTGTTCATAATTTTCAAAGCAAAAATGAAAGGATTAGAAATATTTAGAACTGGAAGGGAAGGGATCATAAAAACAATTTAATATAAACCCTCTCCTAGAAGGTTTATATACAAATAGATAAAGTGTCTACAGGATCATGAATAGTTTGTCAGAGCTAAGACTAAAATTCCTGCTTCCTAATCCTCTGGTCTTTCCAGATGTTCTATCTGATCATTAAGAGACCTTATTTGTTTGCTTCTAAAATATTATTTGGGAGACAGTATGGTTTAGTGACTCTGGGTTTTTGAATCAGTGATACTTAAGTTCAAATCCTGGTTCAGTCTCATTTTCTTCATCTAGAAAATAAGTATAATTTTTAGAACTGGTTTAATAGAGTGTGTACAGTGCCACAAACCTAAGAGGCTCAGAAAATTGTAATTAAGTATTTTTGAATCTTTGAGGCCTGGGGCACTTAATATGCACTCAATAAATAGTTCTGAGCAAATGAAGGAATAAATGAATAAATGACAGAGCACATAAGAATGAATAAGTGAATAAATGATAATAGTAAGAATTGCTACTAAAAGATAAATGCAAGAAGGAACTGAGTATTTTCTTTGGATTCTTTTAATCTGTTAGAAATGCTATTCTCTCTCTCTCTCTTTCTTTCTCTCTCTCTCTCTCTCTCTCTCTCTCTCTCTCTCTCTCTCTCTGTCATTCGGTATGTTCATTTGGCTTCTTCAGTAGCTGAAAAATGATCCAGAGTATTGAAATCAAAATGCACTGTATCATTCAAAAATGTATATCACCTCAGTGCAACCTAAATTAGAAAACCAAATTAAATACCTAACCAAACTCAAGCAGCAAACCTCTCCCAGGAAAAGGTTAATTTAATTAAATGTACTAAGTAGTGGAGGGCAGTATGGCCTTGTGCCAGGATATATCTTTTTATTTTTTAAATTAATGCATCCTCATACCATTTCAACAACCTGGTGAATCAGACTGCCTGCAAAAGTGGGGAGTCTTCAATATTATGTTTTCTAAAGTGTCCTTAAGACCAGAGGAACAAAGAAGGCAAGAAGAGGTTGGTTGTTCCCTGTGGAAACGCAATAAGAAACACTATCCCTTATGTTCCCAAGAGGCTGAACTTTTACTACAGGAAGGTCAGGATGAAGCAGTTGAGTGATCATAAACAGTCTCTCTGCAAGCTCTCAGCCCATATCACTTCTTAATAAATAAAGCATGGAGAGAAACTTAGGTGAGAGTTTTTACTTTAAAACAGTCTAGTCTGAAGATGGAAAATATTTAGATGTTCTCTCTAAAACTCCTTTAGCTCTCTACTTTTTTAAAAAGTAAAGGAATTATGGAAAGAATGAGATTCAATAGAGCAAATCTGTATGGAAATTTGTAAAGAAAATTATTTTATTTTATTTTATTTTATATATCTTATTGATTTTTTACAGAGAGGAAGGGAAAGGGATAGAGAGCTAGAAACATCGATGAGAGAGAAACATCAACCAGCTGCCTCCTGCACACCCCCTACTGGGGATGTGCCCACAACCAAGGTACATGCCCTTTACTGGGATCGAACCTGGGACCTTCCAGTCCGCAGTCTGACGCTCTATCCTCTGAGCCAACCAGTTTCGGCAAGAAAAATTCTTTAAAATTTTTTTTTTCATCATAGAAGAAATACTTGTACATTTAAAAAGTTAAGAATGAGGGAACAAATATAAGGAAGGGGGAATATTTCATACTGTATTGACACATCTTGGTGGTTTTCATCATCTTTTTTGAAAAAAATCAATACTTTTGAGACATAATTTATATACAATAAAACACATCCCTTATAAATGTACAGTTCAACTGGTTTTAATAAACATAAGAGCAACCACCCCCAAGCAATAAATTGGTTTCCCTTTTATATACTTTTATATAATTATAATAAAAAAGGACATATTTATTTATGTATGCTTCTCTTATTTTTCCTGGTTTTGATATTCATTTATGTTGTGGTATATATCAGAGATTTATTTCTCTTAGTTTCTGAAAAGTATTCCATTATATAGACATATTACCATGTTTATCTATTCCCTTCTTGATAGACTTTTGGTCTTTAGTTTCTTACAATTATGAATGTAATTGTTATGAACATTCATCACAAGTCTTTATGCAGACATATGTTCTTATTTCTGATAAATACCTAGGAATGAAATTGCTGGGTTGTATGGTAAATGGATATTAAACCTTAAAAAACCTGCCAAATTCTTTTTCAAAATGATTGTAAAATTTTACTTTTCCTGTAATAATGTAACAGTTTTAGTTGTCCCAAAATACTGGCAACATTTGGCATTGTGCATTATTTCAATTTTAGCAATTCTATTACATACGTAATGGCATTTTATGGTGGTTATTTAATTTACACTCTTTTCTGAGTAATGATGTTGAACATATTTTTATGTGCTTATTGATCATTTATGTATGCTCTTTTGTAAGTTTTTAGTTCAAATCCTTTGCCAATTTTATTTTTTGATATGTTTTTATTGATTTCAGGAAGGAAGGCAGAGGGAGAGAGAGATGGAAACATCAATTGTGATATTCATCTATGCGTTGCCTCCAGCACAACCCCTATTGGACATCAAGCCTGAAACCATGGCATGTGCCTGACCAGGAATGGAACTTTGACCTCTTGGTTCATGAGTCAATGTTGTCAGTATCTTGCTCTCTCTCTTCTTCTGGCACCCCCATAATTCTGATGTTGGTTCGCTTGAAGTTATCCCAGAGGCTTCTTCACTATCTTCAATTTTTTGGATTCTTTTTGCTTTCCCGGTTGAGTACTTTTTTGCTTCTTTGTATTTCAAATCTTTGACCTGATTCTTGTGTTCCTCTAGTCTGCTGTTGGGTCTCTGCATAATGTTTTTTATTTTAGACAGTGTATGTTTAATTTCTAGTTGGTCCTTTTTCATATCCTCAAGGTCTCATTAAATTTATTGGCCTTTTTTAGGAAATTCTTGAAAAACCTTAGAACCATGGTTTTGAATTCTATATCCAGTCATTTGTTTTCCTCCATTTCTTTTGTTTGTGATCTGTTTCTTTGTCTCTTCATTTTTGCTGCTTCCCTGAGTTTGTAGGGTGACTTTGTGTGCTAAGTGTCCTATATGGCCCAGTGGGTCGTCCTCCCAATTACCTGAGGTGGACACTCTTGGTGCACCCCTTTGTGAACTGTGTGTAAAGCCTTGTTGTAGTTAAGTCTTGATTGTTATTGGTGTCACTGGGAGAACTGACCTCCAGGTTAATTGGCTGTGAGGACCTGCTGTGTCTATAATGGAAGAACTGCTGTGCTGGAGACACTCTTATGGGGCAAGACTTGTTTCAGTGGGGCTTTGGTGCTCACTGAGTCTGCCTCTTGAATGTGTCACTTATGGATGTTATCTCTTTTAGTTTACCTTTGCAACTGAAAAGAGAATAGTTATTTTAAAACTATTGAGCCATTAAATGTAATTATGTAGATAGTAAGGGAATGATTTCATGTAAATTTTGTTTTATCATAGCCATTTAAGCTAATAACCAAGTTTATTGGAGAGATTCTCAGAGCCATTTATTTAAAGAGCAAAAAGAAAGGAAAGATGGGACTTTGAGTAAATAGTGATTACAGTGTTTTCCAGTCCAGCAATCGAATTGCCTGGAGTTGAAGTTTAAAATAAATCCCTATGTGGAAGAGTGGAATGATGCAGGATAAGAATCCAGTGAGAGGACATAGACAAACATGAATGTAAGTTTAAAGAATAGTAAGTGTTCTTTGTATAGAAGGATGGTGTCCAAAGTCTTTATATTAATAAGATTTTGAACATTCAAAAACTCTGAACCTGTCAAAGTATTCCATCTGGATTTGTTATCCCAGACAAATC
Organism: Vespertilio murinus; assembly: GCA_963924515.1. Classification (NCBI taxonomy): domain Eukaryota; kingdom Metazoa; phylum Chordata; class Mammalia; order Chiroptera; family Vespertilionidae; genus Vespertilio; species Vespertilio murinus. The sequence goes on along the minus strand of OZ004706.1, from coordinate 108,338,935 downwards.
AAAGCTGATCAGTCTTTTTTATGTTCCAAATTACTTATCACAATGACTTAAGTTATTCTTCTTAAGAACTGGTTAGACACATTGAGGAAAGAGTGAAGAAGGAGAAAAAGAATTTTTCTATCTATTTTGGATGCACAGCTGAACCTCCACACCACTTTTTAAAACTTATGCTTGCTTGGTTTTTAACAGTTTGATTGAGATACAATTCACCTACCTTGCAAGTTACCTATTTAAGTGTGCAATTCACTGGCTCTTAGTATATTCAGATTTTTGCAACCATAGCCACATTCAGTTTTAGAACACTTATCACCACCAAAAAGCAACCCTGTAACCCTTAGTTATCACTCTCTAAACCCTTAATACCCTCCAGCTCTTGGCAGTCATCAATCTATTTTCTATCTGTACAGATTTGCCTATTATGGACATCTATAATAATACAAGCATAATATGCTAATTAGACTGGACTTTTATCTGAACGACGTTATGGATGAAGCCAGGACTGCAAGGGAAGCCCAGTTTCCAGGTGTCAGAGGGAAGCAGGTGCCAGCAGCCAGGGAAAGGAAGGCCGAATCTTGCATGAATTCCATGCATCACCCTCTAGTTTTATATAAATTATGGCATGTCTGGTCCTTTATGACTGGTTTATTTCAATTAGTATAACTTTTTATCTTGAGCTGAATTTTGTTTTCATTTTTAAATGTATTTTTACTAGAGGCCAGGTGAAAGGAATTCATGCATAGTGGCGGGGGTAGGGGGTATCCCTCAGCTCGGCCTGCACATTCTCCAATCTGGGACCCCTTGGGGGGTGTCCAACTGCCAATAATCAGACATCCCTCTCATAATCTGGGACTGCTGGCTCCTAACGGCTTGCCTACCTGCCTGATTGATGCCTCACTGCTCCCCTGCCAGCCCGATAGCCCCCAACTGCCTTCCCCTGCAGGACTGGTCACCCCCAACTGCCCTCCCCTGCTGGCCATCTTGTGGTGGCCATCTTGTGGCATCCATCTTGTGATGGCCATCTTATGGGAGCCATCTTGTGATGGCAGCGCTCATGAGCGTGACACCACTTAGGCTTTTATTATATAGGATTGTTGATAGTATTACAGATTCCTTCCATCTCTCTTTCCCCCTTCCTTCCAGCCCCAAATTCTTCACTACCCTATTGCCCATGTCCATGAACTATGCATATAAATTCTTTGGATTATCTCATTTTATCCCCCCCAAATCCAGATTGAGGTATATCAGTCTGTTCCATGCCTCCCTGATTTGGGTCTTATTTTGTTGGTCAATTGATTTTGTTCATTAGATCCCACAAAAAAAATGAGATCATGTGATATTTGTCTTTCTCAGTTTGGCTTATTTCACTTAGCATAACATTTATGTCCATTTTTAATTGGATTATTTGTCTTCCTTTTGTTGAGTTGTATGAGTACTGTATATATTTTTAATATGAACCCTTATCAGATGTTTTATTAGCAAATATGTTCTCCCATTCAGTGGGTTCACTTTTAAATTTGATGGTATTTTATTTTGCTTTGCAGAAGCTTTTTATTTTTATGTAGTCCCATTTGTTTAGTCCCATTTGTTTATTTTCTTCTTAGGTTTTTTTTTTTTTTTTCTCCAGGAGATTAGAAAATGTATCCATAAACATATTGCTACATGAGATGTCTGAGATTTTAATGCCTATGTTCTCCTCTAATATTTTTATAGTTTCCTGCCTTACATTTAAGTCTTTTATCCACTTTGAGTTTATTTTTGTGTATGGTCTATGTTGGTCATCTCATTTCATCTTTTTGCATGTGTCTCTTCATATTTGCCAGTACTATTTGTTGAAAAGACTGTCTATACTCCATTGTATGTTCTGGCCTCCTTTGTCAAATATTAATTGACTAGAATGGTGTGGGTGAGTTTCTGGGGTCTCTATTCTGATCCATTGGTATACTAGTATGTGCCTGTTTTTGAGCCAGTACCAGGCTGTTTTGATTATGGTGGCTTTGTAGTATTGTTTGGTATCTGGTATTGTGACCCCCACCTACTTTGTTATTCTTTTTCAAGATTGCTGCAGCTATTTGGGGTCTTTATAGTTCCATATAAATTTTTGGAGTATTTTCTTCTAGCTCTGTGAATTATGCTATTGGTTTAATAGGGATTGCATTGAATCTGTAGAGTTATTTGGGTATAGACATTTAATGGTGTTAATTATTCAAATCTATGAACATGGTAAATGTTTCCATTTGTTTCTATCTTCCTCTGTTTATTTTTTTTCAATGTCCTATAGTTTTCGAAGTACAGGTCTTTTACTTCCTTGGTTAATTTTATGCTTAGGTATTTTTGTTGTTGTTTTGCAAAGGTAAATGAGATTACTTTTTTAGTTTCTCTTTCTGAGAATTCATTATTGGTGTATAAAATTTCCATCAATTTGTGGATGTTGATTTTGTATCCTGCTACCTTGTCAAATTCACTTATTAAAACTAGTAGCTTCCTGGTGAAGTCTTTAGGGTTTTCTATGTACAATATCATGTCATCTGTGAATAATGACAGTTTTACTTCCTCTTTTTAAGTTAGAATGCCTTTTATCTATTCCTCTTATTAATCACTGCTTCAATTTCATCAGTTATTCTTGGCATACTCAAGTTTTCTGATTCTTCCTGATTAAGTTTTGGAAGATTATATGTTACTAAGAACTTGTCCATTTCATCCAGGTTTTCCAATTTGTTGGTATAGAGTTGTTCATAGTATTTGCTTACAATCCTCTTTATTTCTGTGGTGTTCATTGTTATATCACCTCTTTCATTTCTGATTTTCTTTATTTGGATCTTTTCTTTTGGTTCTTGATGAGTTTGGTCAGAGGTTCATCAAATTGTGTTTATCCTTTCAAAAAATGAGCTTCTGGAATTATTGATCTTTTGTACTGTTTTGTTGTTGTTGTTGTTGTTTGTTTTTTGTTTTTTTTAGTGTGTGTGTCATTTATTTCCACTCTGATTTTATTATTTCTTTCCTTCTGCTTTCTCTGGTCTTTTGCTGTTTTTTGCTTTTTGTTTTTGGGGTTTTTTTGTGTGTTTTTTTGTTTTGTTTTATTTTGTTTTTTAATTCATTTAGTTGTAGGATTAGAGAGTTTATTAGTCCTTAGTGTTGTTTCTTGAGATAGGCCTATAGTACAATGAACTTTCTTCTCAAGACTGCTTTTGTCATGTCCTACAGGTATTGAGTTGTTGTTTGTTCATTTTTATTTGCTTCCAGGAAGTTTTTAATTTTTTGCTTGATATCATTGGTAACACAATCATTATTTAATATCATGCTACTTAGCCTCGATGTATTTGGGTATTTTTGAGTGTTTTTATTGTAGTTGATTTGGAACTTCATGCCATTGTGTTCTGAGAAGATGCTTGGTGTTATATTAATCTTCTAGAATTTGTATAGACTTGTTTTGTGCTCTAACATGTGGTCTATCTTTGAGAATATTCCATGTGTACTTGAGATGAAATGTTCTGTAAATATCTGTTAGATTCATCTGATCTAGTGTGTCATTTAAGGCCTCTGTTTCATTGTTATTTTTTTTTTTTGTCTGGAGGATGTATCCAATGATATCAGTGGGGTGTCAAATTTCCCCACTATGATTGTGTTGCTTTCATTCTCTCCCTTAAAGTCCATCAAGCATTTTTTAATGTACTTAGGTGCTCCTATATTGGATGCCTGTATGTTCACAAGGTTATTTTTTTAAAATTATTGAATCATTCCCTTTAGTATTATGAAGTGGACTTCTTTGTCTCTTGTTTTGGTCTTTATTCTGTCTTATACTAGTATGAGTATTACTACTCCACTTTTTTTTCCTTTCCATTTGATTGGAATGCATTTTTCCATTTTTTTACTCTCAGTCTATGTGTATCTTTTGTTTGGATATGGGTCTCTTGTAGACAGCATATATATGGGTCATGTTTTCTTATCCATTCAGTTGCCCTATGTCTTTTGACTGGAGTATTTAACCCATTTACATTTAAGGTTATTGTTGATAGGTATTTACTTATTGTCATTTTTATTTTATTTATGTCTATGATCTTCTTTCTCTCCTTTTCTTCTTCTTAAAGCATCCTTTTAACATTTCTTGCATTGCTGGTTTGGTGGTAATGTACAACTTTAACCTCTTTTTGTCTGAAAAGCTTTTTAGTTTATCTTCAGTCTCAAAATAAAGTTATCTTGGATTTAGGCCCTTGATTTTCATTACTTCAAATATTTCATGTCACTCTCTTCTGGCCTTAAGTGTTTCTCTTGATAAATTAGTTGACATTCTAATGGGAACTCCTTTCATTGTAATTTTTTCTCTCTCTCTTGCTGACTTTAAGATTCTTTCTTTGTATTTAACATTTGCCATTTTAATTATGAAATGTCTAGTTATGGGTCTCTTTAGGTTAATCTTGATTGGGACCTTCTTTGCGTCCTGAACTTGTATGACATTTTCCTTCACCAGATTGGGCAAGTTTTTGTCATTATTTCTTTAAATTGTTTTTTGTTCCACTCATCCTCTTCCCCTTATGGTATTCTTGTAATGTGGATGTTGTTGTTGTTATGTTTCATGTTGTCCCAGAGCTCCCTTAAGCTATTTTCATGCTTTTTAATTCTTTTTTCTATTTGCTGCTCTAATTGGGTATTTATTTCTACCCTGTCTTTCAAATAACTGGTATGGTTCTCTGTTTCATCTAATTTACTTTTAATCCTTTCCCGTATGTTCTTCATGTCAGATATATCATTCTTTATTTCTGTATGGTTCTTGTTAATGGTGTCTATTTCCCTTTTCATGCTGTTGTAATTTTTACTAAGTTGCTTAAGCATATTTATAACCATTGTTTTGAACTCCATGTCTGATAGATTGCTTGCCTTAATCTCATTTAGTTCTTTTTCTGGCAATTCCTTCTTTTCTCTCATTTGGGGGTTGTTTCTTTGCCTCACCATTTTAGCTGGCTCTTTGTATTTGCTTCTATGTATTAGATAGAATCGCTATGCCTCCAAGTCTTTGTGGAAAGCCTTATGTAGAAAGTATCTTGAGTGGTACACTTGTGTATTCTCTTTGTTCACCTGAGCTGTATGTTGTAGGAATGCCCCTTGTTTGGGATCTCCTGTTGTGATTGGGATTTGATTGTTGATGTTCCATGTGTTGGGAAGGTTCTCCCCTCTGACTTGTTACCAGTGAGGTTCAACCTCAATGTTGTCATGCCAGCAGTCCAGTGGTCAAGGATTACTTTGCCCAGAGGTTGGATCTGCCTTGAGTCTCACATCATGACTGATCCTGTTCTGAGCTACTTCTTTTTCCCATTTAGCTGGTCCCACTGGTGTCAGCTGTAGGCACCCAAGCTTCTGCTGGCTTTTGCCACATTGAGCAGTCTGGGATGGTTCCTACAGCAGGGACCCAAACTGCTATTTCTGATGAATTAGATCAGGCAAAGACTCAAAGCCTCTATTAAACCACCTCTGCCTGCAGACTGATTTAATTCAGTTTACTTAGTCTGTTCTTAATATTCATTTATGTTATAGTATCATCAATACTTCATATCTTTTTATTGACATATAATATTCCATTGTATGGATATAATACATTTATCATTGGTAGACATTAACATTCATATACAAGTTTTTCTGTCATTATATATTTTTTTCTAGGATATATACACTGAGTGGCCAGATTATTGTGATATCTGAATGCATAATAATATGGCCACTCAACAGTGTGTGTGTGTGTGTGTGTGTGTGTGTGTGTGTGTGTGTGTGTTTTAGAGGCCCAGTGCATGAATTTGTGCATGGGTGGGGTCCAGCCAGCCTGGCCAGGGCAAGGGAACATGGGTGGTTGGCCGGCCTGACTGTAGGTTGAACCCTGGTCAAGGGGACAATTGGCATATTAGCCTTTTATTGTACAGGATAAACACTGAGTGGCCAAATTATTATGTATTCAGAGATCATAAAAATTTGGCCACTCGGTGTACAGTGAAATTACTGGTTCATATCATAATGCTGTTTAACCTTTTAAGGAACTACCACAAGCCATGCTTGAGGGTTCAAATTTCTTCACATCCTCACCAATATTTATTATTATCTGTTTTGTTTTTTATTATAGTCATTCTAGTGAGTGTGAAGTACTATCTCATTGTGCTTTTGATTTGCATTTACATGTTAGCTAATGATGTTGAGTATCTTTTCAGATGAATATTGGACATGTATATCATATATGAAAAATATCTATGCATATCCTTTGCTCATTTTTTAATTCGATTATTTGAAAACCCTTATGTTTTTTTTAGCTCCTTGTTGCTTCAGAGCCCAGGCTACACAACTTTCAGACACTGGAATGATTATTCAAACATCTTTCTTTGTCTCAAAATAGATTTGGTGACAGAATTTTAAGGGAAAGATATTTTTATCGATCTTATTAACACTCCTATATGTATGATTTATGGTATTTTGGTACATCCAAATAAGTATTGATAAGCATATTTTCTATTTTTTCTAAATGAATTTTTAATTGTGCAGTTTAGAATCCTTTCTTTGCCAAGTATCACCCTCACTATCTCAACCCTAGGATTTTGTACTTTGCCTTTGTATGGCTTCTGCTTGAAATGTTCTTCTCTCAGTGATATTCATATAGCTACCTCCTTTTTTTTATTTAGCTTTATACCAAATGTCACCTCTCAGAGGAATCTTAGTTGACTACCCCTTCAAAATTTGACTCTCAACCACCACTCCAATCATTCTCTGTAATATAACCAAGGTGTAACATTACCATTATATTTTTCTATAGTGTTTATCATTATCACTAAGTATGCATTTATTTATTTATATTCTTATTTTTCTTAAGAATATGACATGAAAACTAAACTCTTCTCTCTTGTTAACCTTTCTATCTTCAGAACCTAGGACCTTGTCCTGAGCTAAGATATTTTCAATGAATTGTTAAATTAAACAAAGGCTCATTTGAAACCCAGAAATATTCATGTCAAACCCTGACTATGAAAGTGACTTAATGAAACATGAAAAAGTTTAGTACTAAAATCAGAAGAAAAAAAATGAATGCAATTAGAAATAGTATTATATGTCAAGCATTTAGAAAAGTGCTCTAAATGCATTATCTCAAAGTGTCTTTTTAATTACATTTTGGGGGAAATTAATATGAAATTCAGGATAGAGTTAACAGTTTAAGGTCTATTTTCTATATTCTGACACCATCTTTGGAAAAGATATGACTAATCTAGGTTTTAGAGCATGTGCTTTGAGTCTTAGTTCCATTATTAACAAACTGTATGACTTTTAACAGATATTTAACTTCTCTTTAACTCAATTTATACATCTGTCAAATGGGAATAATGCTGTTCTCTACCTGTTTTACATGGTTGTTTTAATAATAAAATAATAGATTTGAAAATACAAGTTGATATACAACTATAGGGTATCACAGTGACTATTGTTGTATATATTCATCTATTTAAAGAATCATGCAATCTTTCTTACCTATCTAAATTTCCTTGCATTTTACTCTTTGTTTTCTAATATGTCTGTTATTTATTTCCTTGAATTTTTTGTGGATTTCTCTTATCATATCCCCTCAACCCCCCAAGAAACCCCAGTATAAGATGTCCGTGATTAATTAAGCACAATGGTAGAACAGAGTATTTAGGGATGGAAGCCCTTTCATTTTAATAACCTGACCTTAATTTACAAACAAACAGCAATGTGTTTTAAGTAGAGGGTTGACTTAGCGACATTTATGCCTTCAAATTTTAAATCTCCTTCAATTATATATGCATTTGTATAAAGATGTCAATTACACACTTGGTTGGAAACATTCTCCCAGTTAATTTACTGTCAACGTTTGGTATCCTCAATAAAGATTCTTGTAACTTTAAAATCTAGAGCAGGTTGTTCTTTGTATTTTTCCAAAAGATCTCTTTAATTCAGTTTAAACCTTTTTGCTGATTGAGCAGCTTTCACCTAATAATCATCATCTGCCTTTGAGGGAAAATTTTCTGTTTGCTCACTGCTTCACAGCAATGCTCCTAACCCCTCTCTGATTCATGTCCCTTGCAGAACATTGATCATGGTTGAGAGGATTTATAGTGGAATAATCCAAGGACTGTGGTGTGCCAAGGCCTGCCATGCATGTAGAAGTCATTGTACTAGTAAATGGTTAAGCTGCCCTTTATATTGAGGAGGAATTAGGTAGAGGAAAAAATGGAGACAGAAAGCATGCATCATTTTTTAGCTTTGGTCTTTTTAAAATTGGTTTTGTTTCTGTTGGAGATGACAGAGTAGAAAGGGCTGATTTAGAAAGAGCGGTTATTTCTGTAATTAAAAAGAAGCAGAATCAAAAGAGAACTATTGTTCAAGCTGGGTTTGCATTATAGCACATGTTTAATTATCAGCCTTTCTTTTATTAACCCTGTTCCTCAAAATGTCTTCTTCCAAAAAAAGAAAGAAAAAAAATGACTTCTTCCCTTTACAACTACAAAAAGTAAAATATAAGGATTTTTTTTTTCTTTTGTGCTTAGTAGATGGCATTATCTAACTCTGTGGGTCAACATGACCTTAACTTTCATCTCATTCTATATCTACAACAGTGTCTTATCAGTGCTTCCTACTCTTTGGTATTTGTATAATGTTTAAAGAATTAATGTGAATCCATGGAACTTAGCTCTTAATAGCAAAAAATCAAATTATGAATTCTTAGTGTGGATGAAAGGGGCCACAGGCTAACTTGACAAACTTAGGGAAGGCCTACATAGCAGTCTTACAAACTCAGAGACCTAAAGTAAACACAAAGGATGGCCTGAAATTAAACTTTAACTAAAAGCAATTATGGTGGGTAGTTACATCGTAGGCCGGTATGTTAACAGACAAGGTCAGCCTTTACCTATCTATCTTTTTGCATCTATAATTACGCTAGTAGTTTGATGCACAAAATTTGTGCAGGGGGTGGGAGGTGGCAAGGAAGGGGGTGTCCCTCAGCCATGCCTGCACCCTCTCTATACTAGTACCCCTTGAAGGATGTCCTACTGCCGGTTTACAGGGATCAGACCTAAAACAGCAGTTGGACATCCCTTCCACAATCTGGAACTGCTGGGTCCTAACCACTCACTTGCCTGCCTGATTGCCTCTAACCACTATGCATGCCGGCCTGCTCACTCCCAAATACCCGCCTCCCGCCAGCCTGCTCACCCCCAAGTGCCTCCCCCGCCAGTCTGGTGACCCCCAATGACCCCCCCAACTGGCCTGATCACCCCAACTGCCCTACCCTCTTGGCCTCTAACTGCCTCTACCTTGGTCCCGCCACCATGGCTTTGTCTGGAAGAATGTCCACAAGGTCTCCTGGAAGGTCTACCAGTCTAATTAGCATATTACCTTTTTATTAGTACAGAGGCCTGGTGCATGGGTGGGTTTGGCTGGTTTGCCCTGAAGGGTGTCCCAGACAGGGTGGGGTTCCCTTGGGGTGTGGGGCAGCCTGTCAAGGGGCCTGTGGTGGTTTTCATTGTCTTTTGCTTCCAGGATTTAAAAATTTCTTCTTTTATCTCTAGGTAACCCAATCATTGTTTAATAGCATGCTATTTAGCCTCCAAGTGTTTTTTTTTTTTTTATTGTTCTTATTGTTTTTTATTTCTAATTTTTTGCCATTGTGATCTGAAAAGACACTTGATATTAATTCAATTTTCTTGAATTTGAAGAGACTTTGCCTGTGTTTTAATATGGGTCTATCTTTGAAAGTTTTCCATGTACACTTGAGAAGAATGTATAATCTGTAGCTTTGGGGTGAAATGTTTTGAAGGGATCAGTTAATTCTCTCTGATTTAGTGAATCGTTTAGGATTGCTATTTCTTTGCTGACTTTTTATCTTGAAGATTTATCCAGTAATGTCAATGGAGTATTATAGCCCCTTAGTATGATTGTATTGCTGTTGATCTCACCCTTAATATCTTCCAGAATTTTTTTTTAATGTATATGGGTGCTTCTATTTTGGGTACATATATGTTTACCATAGTTATATATTCTTATTGTATCAATCCCTTTAGTATTATGAAAAAATCCTTCCTTATCTCTTGTTATGGCCTTCACTTTCAGGTCTATTTTGTTAGAAATAACTATTGCCACGCCCACTTTTTTTAAATTTCCATTTGCCTGAAAAGTTTTATTTCATGCCTTCACTTTCTTTGTTCTGAGGTGGGTTCTCATAGACAGCATATAAATGGGTCATGTTTTTTTTTTTATCCATTCAGTCATTCTATGTCTTTTGATTGGAGCATTTTTTCAGCCACTCCTTGAGTGGAGGCCAGGGTGGGCTGGAAATCTGGATCATCCCTGGAGCCCCAGGCCCTCAGCCACTCCTTCCGCAGAGGCCAGGGCAGGTGGGAAGCTTGGCTTCCTCTGTCACTGAGGGCAACCAAAGCCTCCTGCTCACTCCAGTTCCATGGCCGACACCATCTTTGGGTTAATTTTCATACTCACTCCTGATTAGCTGGTGGGCATAGCAGAGGGATAGTCAAATTGCATGCTTCTCTTTTATTAGTATAGATACCCTTTGAAATGTCTAGGTAACTTGTAACTTCCTTTTTTCTGAACCCCTTGGCAATCTTTCCAATCTTTCCAAAAATTGGGACTTTTTAAAAACGCAGCAGGATGGTGGAAAAATTGTTAGAAATCAGGACTTTCCTGCCAAAAGTGGGACGATCTGGTCACCTTAAGGCCTTGGGGAACAATATAATGTGCTGGGCACCAGGACAGATACCATAAATTCCTTCATTTTTATCATGTTAATTGTTCCTGCACCCACCTCAGTATGTGTCTATCATTTTACTTTTTATTCAATCCCAGGGGTTTCCCTGAGTTTCTTTCTCCCACCTCTCCAGTATATCACCAAAAAATTTCATGTAACCCACCTATATCCTTTTCCTTTGATTGCAATGTATAAATATAGATGTAACAATGTATAAATACAATCTCTAGAGCATCATCTCAATTCATTGCGGTTCTGCTTCCCAGAATATGTTGACAGTTTGGCTCAAATAAACTCACAAAAATTTTTTACAGGCTTCAGTGGTTTTTTTACACTAACATTAGTAATTGTTAGGTTATAATTGCTTAGATTATTTTAACTAAAATTATAAAATTAACTACTCTTGTGTAGAAAAGGTAGAAAGTGAAGGAATTAATTGGTACTAGTAGGCTTACTATAAAGTGGGAAAATTTTTTTATACTTGTTCAGATGGAAAATAATAGATAATCTTATCTAATAAAGGGGTGATATGCCAATTGATTCTCATGCCTTTGCAAAGATGGCAGCACTCATAGCCATTAAGGAGGGCATATATTAATTGACTTCCTCTCCCTCAAATATGGTGGCACCCATAACCACAAAGATGGTGATGCCCAGTCCCCTCAGCCCTGTCAGGGAGGCAGGTATGCAGCAAGGCCAGGCCCACTCCCAGGAGGGCCTGGTTGCTCTGCATACGTGCCTCTGGAGTCCCCCAGTCCCTTCAGACCCTCAACCGCCCAGGGCCAGCCTGAGGTACAGGCAAGCCTCAGATGGTGGCTTCCCAGCTGCCCATGGCCACTCAAAGCTCAGGTAACCAGGGCCGGCTGAGACTTGCACTGCTGCCAGTGGCAGCAGCAGAGGTGTGATGGGGAATTGCCTTCCCCTGATCACCTGGTCACCTCCTGCCTCTGAGGGATCCCAGACTGTGAGAGGGGGCAAGCTGTGCTGAGGGGCCCACCCTCCAGTGCATGAATTTTCATGCACCTGGCCTCTAGTTAGTTAATAATAATAAAAGAATAAATGGTTTTGAATACTCATAACTGTAAACCTACTTTTGCCCCACTCTGTATGTATTTACTGGTCATCTCAACTTCAGATACTAAGCCTCTCAACTGCAAATAACTAAGATCTGAATGTATGACAACATTGCTAAGAAAACCAGTTATATCACATTAACGTGAGGCTGAAGTACTGGAACATATTTACAAAAAGACTGTGTGCTCATTGGCTTAGAGATATTTTTAATATGAATGACTTTTACTTTAGTGTTTCTCAAAGTGTAGTCCATAGACCAGCAGCAGCACCTAACCTAGAAACTTGTTAGACTGGCAAATTTGCTAGCCCCATCCACACCTACTGAATCAGTCTCTTGGGATGGGATCTAGCAATGCCAGCATTAACAAGATTTCCTTATGAGACTGATCTTGAGAGTCATTGATCAGTTCATTGGTTCTCAGGATGACTTGACATAAGAATCACCTGGGGAGCTCTTAAGCATACGAAGGCCTGGGTTCCAAACAAAAAACACTTAAATAAGAATGTTTTGGCATTGGACCCAGGCATTGATCTTTTTGTAAGCTCCTCAGATGGCCCCAAAGAGCAGACAGGCCAAGGTTCAGAATAGTATATTTCAAACCTGGATGCTTCAACAAGATCTCACTTAAATGATTGGTAAAATAACAGGTTAATTGATTACTAGATGTATCAATATTTTTATTCAATTCAGAGAAGAAAGAAAAGGGAGAGATATATAGAAACAACAATGATGAGAGAGGATAATTGTTTGACTGCCTTTGAAATGACCCCTACTGGGGATGAAGCCTGAAACCTGGGCATGTGCCTTGACTGGGAATCAAACCATGACCTCCTGGTTCATAGGTTGACACTCAACCACTGAGCCATACTGGCTGGGCTAAACCAATAGATTTTTATTATATAATAAAATATTGACTCATTGGTAGTCTGAATCAATTATTTCAAGTGTATCTTATTAATAAGAATATCAGTGGACTCAGCATGAAATTTTCTAGTGCTAAATGTAATGCCTAACTGAATTTTGTCTTTATCTTCAAGAAAATTTATAATAATGTTCTCATGGACTATAAAAAAATATATGGACTTTTTTGAACTGTGAATTTTCTAATTAAATTTTATATGTGACTACATGATTTTTACATGGATGATACTTTGTTTAAACTACAAAATGTCAGTACTTCACTACAATCCTATATAATAAAAGAGAAATATGCAAATTAACCATCACTTGATTACAACCACAAGCCACACCCACCAGTCAATCAGGAGTGAGTATGCACATTAACCCAACCAAGATGGTTGCATCCACAGAGCATGCAAGCGGCTTGGGTTTCCCCAGCAACAGAGGGAGCTAAGCTTTTCAGACAGCCTGGCAGGCCCAGGCTTCTACTCAAGGCTACAAGTTTCAATTATATAAGATAAATAAATCCCAACAGAAATGGCTGCAGCCATGGAGCAAGTAGAAGGCTTGGCTCTGCTCAAGGCTACCAAGTTTCAATTATAGAAGATAAATAAATCCCAGATACCAGGGCCTCTGCTTGGGTCACTGGGGGCGTGGTCGGCCTACAAACCAACACAGGCCCCTCACCCAGGCCACCACATGCCCCAAGGGAACCCCCACCATCTGGAACACCCTTCAGGGCAAACCAGCCAGCCCCCACCTGAGCATCAGATTTCTATCCTACATAATAAAAGGTTAATATGCAAATTGACCATCACTCCAACACACAAGATGGCTGCCTCATGTAGACACAAGATAGCCACCATAAGATGACCAGCAGGGGAGGGTAGTTGGGAGGGACCAGGCCTGCAAGAGAAGGCAGTTGGGGGTGATCAAGCCTGTACGGGAGGGCAGTTAGGGGTTACAAAGTTGGCAGAAGAGGAAAGTTGGGGGTGACCAGGCTTGCAGGGGAAAGAAGTTGGAGGTGACCATGCCTGCAAGGGAGGACAGTTAGAGATGACCAGGCTGGCAGGGGAGCAATTAGGCATCAATCAGGCTAGCAGAGGAGTCGTTAGGAGGTGATCAGGCTGGCAGGCAGAAGTGGTTAGGGGAAATCAGGAAGGCAGACAGGCAAGCAGTTGGGAGCCAGCATTTCTGGATTGTGAGAGGGATATCTGATTGCCCTACCAGGGATTGGGCCTAAATAGGTAGTCAGACACCCCTCGAGGGGTCCCAGATTAGAGAGAGTGCAGGCTGGGCTGAGGGACACACACCCCTGTGCCTGAATTTCATGCACCGGGCCTCTAGTTTTATTATGAAATGCACATTCTCATTAACTGAATTTGAGTTTTAAGAAAGGCTAAGAAAATTTAAATAGACTTAACATTTAGTACTCGAAAATTTCATGCTGAATCTAATTTTATTTTAAAAATTAAATTAGCTTTAGTTGCATATCATGTTTTACAAATAAATATAGAGTTGTATAAAGAAAAAGGAAAAACAAAAACAAATAAACAAAACCCCCTAGGCCCTGGCCAGGTAGCTCAGTTGGTTAGAAGGTTGTTCCAATATGCCAAGCTTGTCAGTTCAATCCCTGGTCAGGGCATCAAGGCACATACAAGAATCAATCAGTGAGCCGAAACCAGTTTGGCTCAGTGGTAGAGCGTTGGTCTGTGGACTGAAAGGTCCCGGGTTCGATTCCGGTCAAGGACATGTACATTGGTTGCGGGCATATCCTCGGTAGGGGGTGTACAAGAGGCAGCTGGTCGATGTTTCTCTCTCATCGACGTTTCTAACTCTCTATCTCTCTCCCTTCCTCTCTATAAAATATCAATAAAATATATTTTAAAAAAGAATCAATCAGTGAAAGCATAAATAAGTGGAGCAACAAGTCTCTCTCTCTCTCTCTCTCTCTCTCTCTCTCTCTCTCTCAATATAAGCAACAACAATAAAACCTGGCTTCACTTTATAAATCACCTGGTAAAACTTCAGAATATATTGATATCTGGGGCCCATATATACCACTGAATTAGATACAAATTATAACATAAATTAAGTTCTTGGATGTCATGTACAGCATGATGTCTATAGTTAATAATGCTGTTTATATTTTTAAAAGTTACCAAGATAATAACTCTTAAAACTTCTCATAACAGCAATTCATTACTTTTGGAAGCTCACTATATAACTTGCTTATACAGTTACGGTTATGCGATCAGGGTTTCAAGCCATTGCTCTAGTTGAAAACATTTGGATAGATTAAATGATATCTCTAGGTCTGTTCTCTTGATTCAATTTATTATTTAAAGATTATGCTAAAGATAAAATGTTATGTGAAAACTTTCTCACTTGCCATATTTTTAATTTAGTTGAACTCTTTTGACCCTGTGCATTTTTAGTTTCCCACTGGGTGGATCCTGATGTAAGCCTATTTTTAATGAGTGAGTTGATACTTTAACCACAATAGGTGAGGAAAAGAGTAAGGTCTGATGTGCACTAGAGATGAAAGCCCAGAAGGAACTTTTAGGTCACAGATAATTGCTGCCGAAGCCATGTCCACATTTAGAAAAGAGCAAGAATTCCTCTAGAATCTCTTCTGAGTCTCTGCCTTACAATGCAAAAGAGGAAAAGGTGGAAATAAAATGCAAGGGACACATATCTTCCCATTTTTGAATTCATATGTCTAATAATGGTAGGTGCCAGGCAAAGCAGACCAGCATTGATATTTACTCTGTCTCCTCTGATAATACAGTCAACACAAAGACACCTTAAATTTTTGTCCTGTCTCATTTGTCATTCAGATTTAAAAGGTTGCTATCATAAAGAAGTTTGTAAAGATATATTTAGCAAGCAGTGTGAATCTTCTGAGTTTAATACAAAAATGCTCATTAGGTCATCCTTGATGGCTCCCTTTTGTCAATTTCCTACCTGGAATCTTCTACCACACCTTTAGCAGCTTTCTTGAGAATGGCTCTGGGGATCACCATTCTCTGCTACTCACATTTGCCACAACTCCAAGTCTCTATCCCACTCACTACTCTCACCATCTTTTAATATGTTGCTTTGCCCCAATGTTATCCTATATCTGATGTCAACTATAGAAAATTAAACTGTCCCACTATTGTTACTACCCTGTGAAGTCTCCAAATCTCTTTCAGGATAAAGTAGAAGTACTTCTGCATATTTCAGATTTTCCCTAAATGAATGCAACTTCCTTATCCAATCTCTTTCATGGTCTGCAAGGCAAATTCTTAGTTCCGGTCAGCTGGTATTCTCATTCTTTTCCATATATAAAACATTATTCTAATTGCCATAACATACCAGCTTATGTTGGCCCTTCCACAATACACCTCATATCTCCATCTTACCCATTTTGTGCTCATACTTCAGAGTTTAACTGAAATCCAAATTCCACATTGCAGTGTTTGTTCCTGTTTAGAATTCTCTTGCGTGCTACAGTTCTCTGCTCTGGCATTCTCTGGCCTCCAGGTATAACTAAAGTCCTTATCTCAGAGATCAGCCCTTATTTCTTCTGTGAATAAAGGTGCTCACTCAATCTGAGTTCTGCATAGATCTTTCTTCAATTTAAAATTTTTCCATTTATCCCCTAAGTAAATAGTAATTTCCAGGTTGGGGCAGATGGATGAGTGGGAGGTGATCAACCAAAGAATTTGTATGCATATATGCATAATCCATGGACACAGACAATACAGTGATGGTGGAGGCCTGGGGGTGGGTGGAAGATGGCAGTGGCCTGAAAGAGGTCAATGAGAGTGAACAATGAGACATATATAATACTTTCAACAATAACCTTTTTTAAAGAAATAGTAATTTTCATGATGGCAGGACCCATCTAGCACTAACTTTATGGTAGTCATTTTGCTATGTTTTACATGGGTTATATAGATTATTTTACTTAATCAAGCAATTCTAAGATATGAATATTATTACTATCTCACATTAACATGAGAGTGAGACACAGAGGTTTTTTTTTTTTGGTTTGTTTGTTTGTGTGTGTGTTGTTGTTTTTTTAATACAACACAAATTTCCCCCAAAATAAATAGTTATTAAGTGGAGAAGCTGGAAACTAAAGCCCAAGATATTTTTCTGACATCATCAAAAGTTTCCCAAACCATTTTTAAAACCTTTATGCCTGAGTTAAAATTATCTGGACATTTAAAACAAACTACTACAGAGGGAAGGGAGGGGGTGGACGATGGGGGGGGAATGAGAGATCAACCAGTGATCCATGATTTTTGGACAGGAATATGTGGTGTGCCCCTGGGCAGGATAGTTCCCTGGATTCTTTGTCTGTGGAGACTGAAAATGGTACAGCAAAGATGTAGACTTATTGAAAACATGTATAGACTCCCATGTGGGGAGGGGGAAAGAATCCCACTTATTTCCTGTTTCCACGGTTTATAAAGGCTGCAGTTCCTGTACCCTGATATCCCCTCTGGTTAATATTCTCTTTTGAATTGGTTACTATTGATCTCAAAGGTAAAATATCATATGGGACATATGATACCCACCTCCCTTATTGTTCTCCTATTCCTTTTGGGTTTTCTTCCTCTTTTATTTTGTAAATATAGACCTTTTAGCTACTCCCAGTTCCCTTGCCTTATGCAAATATAACTACACCTGGATCCCTTGTGTTATGGAAATGTACCTTCTCCCAGTCTGTAGCCCTGGGAGTTTTTTCACGAACCCCCAATTCTAAAAATTCCCTAAACCTGCTTATATCTCCCTAAAATTCCTATTTCAAAAGGACTTGTATGCATGCATATAAGCATAGCCCATGGACACAAACAGTAGGGGGGTGAGAGCATGTGCTAGGGGTGGGGAGGAGACCAGTGGGCTGCAAGGGGTCAGTGAGAGAAAAAAGGAGACATATGTAATACTTTAAACAATATATATATATATATATATATATATATATATATATATATATATATTAAATAAAATATTTTATTTAGTAATAAAAATAAAATATTTTATTTAGTAATAAATATAAAATCATTCTTTGAGGAGTGGTATTTTGGTTTTTGAATCTTAAATCTTTCTTAGGCAAGCAGAAACACAGAAGTAAAGAAAACCCTTACATTTTATTAAGTAGAATAATTATTTTTTTATTCAATAAAAATGATATTGTTGATGGTTCATGGCATATTGCCAGCATGTAATGACTCTGAGAAATCAAAATTGAAAGATGAAAAAAAGGGGCCGGAGTCTGAAATCAGGACACAGGCTTTATTAGAGAGAAGACTGCTGCCAGCTGCCTTCCAGAGGGGAAAGAGCACAGGTGCAGGGGTGAACACACCTTTTGAGGGGAGGAAAAGAAAGGGACGAGGCTTAGGGCACTCAGCACATGCCAATTGGTGGTTTCATGTAAGGCACATGATTCCGAAGCCCCCAATTCCGAAGACCTAGGGACTTCGGAATTGGGGGCTTAGGGTATTTGGCAGGTGCTGATTGGCGGCTCAATGTACAGTCCATATAAGGTGCCTGGTTAGGTGCTCAGGAATGCCTGCCTGCAGGTGGAGTTTACATCATTCTCCATCCATCAGTTGGGGGAAGGGAGGATCTATCAAAAATCTTAGACACTGCCGAAACCAGCTTGGATCAGTGGATAGAGCGTCGGCCTGCTGACTGAAAGGTCCCAGGTTCGATTCTGGTCAAGGGCGTGTACCTTGGTTGCGGGCACATCCCCAGTGGGGGGTGTGCAAGAGGCAGCTGGTCGATGTTTCTCCCTCATCAATGTTTCTAACTCTCTATCCCTCTCCATTCCACTCTGTGAAAAATCAATAAAATATATATTTTAAAAAATCTTAGACACTGAATCAAGCCAAGACACTGAATTGGCTAAATGATATAGTAGGAAGAATATAAGAAAATTAAAGATGAATTGTGTGAGTGAGAAGAGTGTATCAGTTTTACAGACTACCAGTGGACACCCAGCAGGACGGTCAACCCCCAAAGCTGCAGCCAATGGTATATCTCTGTGGAGACTGTCACACGGAGAATGAAATAAAATCCAGGATCAAACCACATGCAGAGAATGTGAATACAGAATAATGTACAAAAAAAGGACAAAAAGGTTGGTATTTTTGATGCTTAATGAAACAGAATTCAGAAGAATTTTTATTTGAATTTGGATTGTTGTTAATGTTGTATAAGTTTTGATGAGTACACTAATCTTTATGAATTCAACTGTATATACTTGATTTCATTTTTAAAACCATATTGTGTTTAGGTATCTATTAGTAGTTTATAGAAATAATTTTTGTTCAATTTAAAAAAAAGAAGACTTTTCCAAGGTTAGTTACAGAACAAACATCTATGTACAAGGAGGTCTAGTATGTGACATATGTTGAAGGGCTAGGACTAATTCATTGGAGATAATGCACAAGTACAGTTTATTATTTAAGAACACATTACCCTCTGGATTCTCTAAAGGTCAGGGTCAACTTTGTATTCAGACTTTACTTTTATTCTTTGTTAATTTAGAAATAGTCTTCTGAGTACCCCTCTAAACCTCTCATTGTGTAGCCTATAGGCACTCTATTGAAAATATTCAGAGTAATCATTCAATTATATTCAGGCCCTGGTATTTTCTTAGCACGGTGCCAAGTGATATAAAAAGTGCATAAACCAAAGATATATCGATATATCTTTTATAGGGGCAAAAGTAGATTTACAGTTGTTCATATGGAAAATAGCACAATAAATAATAAATAATAATACAAGAATAAACTCTATGCTTTGCGTACTCACAACTATAAACCTAGTTTTGCTCCATCCTGTATATATGTTTCTTTATATATCTCAATCTAAAAAATATACACACGCTGATTAGGAAATGACAAATACTATTTATTAAATATCTGCGATAAATATATGATAGATAGTTATTATATATTAGAGGCCTGCTGCACGAAATTGGTGCACGGGGGGGGGGGGGTAGGGGGATGGGTGTCCCTCAGTCCAGACTTGTACCCTATCCAATCTGGGACCCCTTGAGGGTTGTCTGCTTGCCCATTTAGGCCAGATCCCAGTAGGATCAGGCCTAAATGGGGTATCGGACATCCCTCTCACAATCCAGAAATGCTAGCTCCCAACTACTCACCTGCCTGCCCCTAACCACTTCTGCCTGCCAGCCTGGTCACCCCCTAACCATTCCCCTGCCAGTCTGATTGATGCCTAACTACTCCCCTTCTATCCTGTTTGCCCCTAACTGCCCTCCCTAGCAGGCCTGATCACCCCTAATTGCCTTCCCCTGCAGGCCTGGTGCCCCCCAACTGTGCTTCCTCTGCCAGCCTGGTAACCCCTAACTGCCCTCCCCTGCAGGCTTGATCACTCCCAACTACCCTCTCTTGCAGGCCTGGTCCATCCAACTACCCTTCCCTGCTGGTCATCTTGTGACAGCCATCTTTTGTTCACATGGGGGCAGCCATCTTTTGTGATTGAGTGGTGGTCAATTTGCATATTACTCTTTTATTATATAGAATAGAGGCCTGGTGCACAGGTAGGTGCCAGCTGGTTTGCCCTGAAGGGTGTTCTGGATCAGGGTCGAGGTTCTCTTGGGGCATGGGGTGGCCTGGGCAAGGGGCCTGTGTTGGTTTACAGGCCAGCCATGTTCCCCCCCCCCCCCCCCCGCCCCTGGGACCCAAGCAGAGTCTCTGTTACCTGGGATTTATTTATCTTCTATAATTGAAACTTTGTAGCCTTGAGTGGAAGCTTAAGCCTGCCAGTGTGTGTGGAAAGCTTGATTTCCTCCATTGCCGGGGGCAACTCAAGCCTCCTGCTCACTCAGTGGCCATAGCCATCTTGGTTGTGTTAATTTGCATATCCACTCCTGATTGGCTGATGGGCGTGGCTTGTGGGTGTAGTGGAGGTATGGTCAATTTGCATATTACTATTTTATTAGATAGACTTTTTTATAACCTTATAATAAATCTGCAGTGTTGGAAGTAGTAACTTTCATTTTATAGATGAGGAAACAGAGGTATAAGATCTTTTTTAATCTCAAGTCACATTGCTATTAAGTGGAAAAATCTAGGATTTGGATTTAGGTCTCTTTCTTCTCCCACCTCTCCCCACTAACACACACACACACACACACACACACACACACACACACACTTGTCTCTCTTTCTTGATGTATTTCCTTTCCATTGTATTACTATGTACCTTGAAATAAATTAGGTCATGCTATATTAATAAACACTCCCCAAATCTAAGTAACCTAGTTTAAGTTAATTTCTTATTCCCACAAAATGATCTTTGGATTTGGGCGACTCTCTAGGTAACTGTCCTCAGTATGGAGGCTCAGCATCGCAGGAGATTTTGCTCGTGGAGCACTGCCATATCTACATGGACTTTCACAGTAAGTGAAAAGGAAGCATGAAAAAATGAATATCAGCTCTTAAATGCTTCAGGTGAGAAGCGATGCACTTAATTAGTGCTCACTTTTGTTGGCCAAAGTCACATGACCACACCTAACTTCAAGAGAACTACACATCTTTGTAAAAATTAGTAATTTCTACTATAATAATAAATATTAATTTTGACCTAGTAAATTTCTACTAATTCTTTACTTATAATAAACATTTTGCAAAAAACAAAGATAAGAAGATTTGGTTCCTGATATGAAGCAATTGATAGTGTTGATGTAAGAATGTCTAAACCTGTAGAAAATTTTTATGAGTTTACCAAACTGACAATGTGCTGAGAAGAACGATCTCAAATGCTTTGGAGAATTAAAGCTTGCAGTGTTTGTTTTTGTTTTTGTTTTACAGATTTGAGATTTAGGGAACATAAACAAGATTACAAGAAATTGGGAAAAAGGAAGGGTGAAATTGGATTACAGGATAGTTAAGATTATGTGCTCTTTCAAGGATGGATATGCTTCTGAAAAAAGTTACTAAGTCATTTCAAAGATGTGTTAAGCTAGATGCACAGGAACAGTGAGTAGGGCATGCTAATAACAAAGATAAACCATGTACTAAAGAAGTTATATATGTCTGGGGCATGACTACCCATCATGACCTACTGTTGTAGTAAAATATAGAAATGTTTAAAAATGCCTAAAGAATGTGAGAAAAGTTAAAAATGTTTGAGTTAACTTCACTTAAAACTTAAAGTCTGATATTAAAGATACATTCCCCACAGCCCTGAAACATGTGTACCCCAGAGATAAGGATTTGAACTGATGCAGAGTGACTTGTGTCAAGATAAACACTTGCCTGAGTGAAGTACTTTCCTTAGCCTCCCACCGTGTGTAAGATTAACATATGTGCATTGACGTAAATTATTGATAGCCATCTGAGCTGCTATGGGTACAAACAAGCTTTAAATATTGACCCCTGCCAGCCAATGATGCTCATCTTGTCGAGACATTACGAAGGCCCTTCCCTTTGCTGGTCTGACTGGTGATGCTGTTCCACGCTCCTCTTCCTGCCAGATGACAGAAGAAAGACCAGTAATCCCCAATTGAGACTTGACTGAGCTCTTGGGAGAAGAATGCCAGCCCCTTGCACAGGGACCAGACCAGCCTAGCTGCTCGACCACAGAGAACAACACCATAAGGATCCCTAACTAAGTTTGTACTTGCAGCCACTTAGGAATTTGTGTGAGTACTAGAGCTGTGTGATTTGCAACTGCATATGTTTCATGTGGTGTAATTCCTCCACATGAAATTGAATTAATTTGCATATGCTTAGACTTAAAATTAAAGCCTGTGGTCTTTGTCAGTCCTAAGACTGCCACTCTGATCCTGCTTGCTAAGAGCAGTCGCTTTGTTAGCAACTACTTGAATGTCCCACACCTGCACCGTTAAAGTTTATCTCAAGGGACGCCTTAGATAAACACCCCAGATCCTTTCCTGGGATCTACTTGGGACACCTACACAGTTAAGAATTTATGGTCAGGCCCTACTTGGTTTGGCTCAGGGGATAGAGCATTGGCCTAAGAACTGAAAGGTCCCAGGTTCAATTCCAGTTAAGGGCATATGGCTTGATCCCGAGTGGGGGACTTGCAGGAGGCAGCTAATCCATGATTTTCTCTCATCATGGATGTTTCTATCTCTCTCTCCCTCTTCCTTCCTCTTTGAAATCAATAAAAATATATTTTAAAAAATAATTTATGGTCAGACCACCCTGTGAGGTTACTTCCAGTCACTGGTCTTGTCAGATTTATTATAAAGCCATTTTTTCCAATAGTTATAAAGAAAGAAAATCCTATAAAAAGAGACTGTCATATTAAGGCAGAAGGGTCAAGAATATTTGAACTCAGAGGGAAAAAAAAGGCAACTTGGATCTTGGATCTGGAAGACTATGGGAGATTTAAGGCAATTATATTGGTCTGTGGAGGATAGAAACAATTTAATCTGGAAATACAAGAAAGAAAGTTCTGCTTGAAGAAAGAAAAGGTGTGAAGGTATAATAAGACATTTTACCCATGGCACTTACTATTGGCAGGTAAGTTAAGACATCTCCATTCTTGAGAGCCAAATCAAGCTTTCCTTCTGGTGGTAGATAAACAGCAAGACTGTCAGAAGTTCCTGCCTTTTGACTATCTACTTTGCATAGTTTTTGCTTTCATACTCCTTCAATATTTTTACCATAGTCACCACAAAATGCATTTCAATTGTTTAAATTGTTACTTAAAAGGTGCCGCTTTTGGAAACTTTTCATATCAGAGGACTTAGGCTCCATGTTGGTAGATACATGCCTGCTCACCCTCCAACATATTCTTGCTTTTGGGCTTTAGCACTGCCAACGTGGAGTTAAACTGATCCCCTTATTAACTAACCCAGGAAGCTAAGGAGTCATATGTAGGTAAAACAATTGGCCTTATAACCAGCATTGAGATACAGGCTCACAAATCAAGTCAATGGGATAATAGAAATTTTAAACCAAAAGTCTAGACTGATCGCCAAAACACTTGTAAAGTACTTTCCAGGTAAATGCAATAACTGCTACCAATTTCTCCCAGCTCTGGCCTAGAGCTTGGGAGGAATGGCCAATTGTGTGCTTTGAAAGTGCAGAGGTCAAAACTTATCAGCAATACTGATAAGTGTTCCATGAAATTTGTGAAACTATTTGAGGGAGGAGACCTTCAAGAAAAGGCCTGTGAGTCCTGCCAGCTTGGTTCAGTGGTTGAGCATCAAACTGTGAACTAGGAGGTCACAGTTTGCTTCCCAGTCAGGACACATGCCCAGATTTTGGACCTGATCTCTAGTAGGGGGCATGCATGAGGCAGCCAATTAAAGATTCTCTCTCATCATTGATGTTTTAGTCTTTCACTTCCTCTCTTTTCCTCTATGAAATCAATATATTTATATATATTTTAAAAAGTTCTGTGTGTCTGCCACAACCCCCATCCATTCAGATCAAGTGGCCTGTAACTTTTGTTACATAATCTTGGAACCACAAGTCTCTCCCTAACTATTGACCCCCATGTCTCCTTTCTCTCTGGGCATATTCAGTTGAGATTGCTCAAACCCTCACTACAGACATCCTCTTAAAAATGTCTTCTGAATGAACTGAGTCCCTATATACTTGTATTTGTCCATAAACTCAGACCCCCGTCTCTCTCATTATAGTTAACAATTCAAGTTCATTATTCCTATGGATGTTTTTATACTATTACTGCTTAATGCATTTATAGTTAAACAATATATAGCATCATTACATTTTATAAAACATGGGACATTATAAAGAATTTGAATTTTACTCTGGAAAGATTGGAATATTTTCAAACATTTTGAACCAAGATGTAATATGAAATGACTGGTACATTTCAAAGGCTCCCTCAAGTTGCCATATTAAAATGCAACAATAGGAAGACTAAGGAATTGCATAATCCAGGTGGGATATAATAGCATCTTGAGTCAGGGTGTTAAGTATAGATATAGAGAGCAGGTCATTTGGATATATTTTGAAAGTGGTGCTATCAGAATTTGCTAGTAAGTTATATGTGGAGGTTGGGGGGAGAAAGAGCCAAGGATGAGAGCCAAGTTTTCAGTCACAGCAATGGAAAGGATAGAGTTGCAATTAACTGAGATGGGAAAGACTGTGAGAGGAGCAAGGTTTGGAGGTGAAATTAGGAGTTCTTTATTGAAACATCCCAGTGGAAATATCAAGTTGACAACTAAATGTGTGAATCTGAAGTTCAAGGAGGAGGTTCAAACTGGAAATGTAAATTTAGGAGCCATCAGAATATTTCTGGTATTTAAAAACACAAGCATGGACTTTGTCACCAAATAGTTCATATAGCTGGATCAGAAGACTGGGCCCTGGGGCACTCCAGCGTTTGGAAGTCCGATCAGCTCCTAAAAGTCATCCCAGAACGAGGCTTTACAATAGTAGTAATAGTAGTAATTTTGCCACATAATAAAATGTTTAATCTTAGTCACACAACTATGTGTCCTTATACAACTCTAGATTAAATGCTTGATATAATTCGCATTCCCAGACAAGGAGAGTAGGTAATATTTTCATCTCTACATGAATTAAATGAGCCTGACCAGTCTTCTAAAACCTCAGACCATTTCATGTAAGCACTCAGACTTTCAGCCCGCTTGCCTATTCATGATGTTAGTCCCACTCATCATTTTGCACTGTTCTTCCATTTAATTTCTTAAAAATTAATACTTTATTTGTGGGCCTGGCTGTTTAACTATTTTTAAACTATATTTTACCTGTGTGTAGGCTTGATTCAGAAGAAGTATGTCATAAAGTGATCTTACTCTTCACCTTGACCTCTCGGCATTTGCCCTATGCTTTCATGAGCATTCACTACAGTTGGCTTTTTCTTTCTTGAATACTTCTCTGACATTGGCTTTAATAGCACTTACTATCCTAATATTTTCCTGCCTTTATGGCTATTTCTTTGATCCTTTGCAAATTCATCTTCCCCTCATAAAACTTTAAATGTGGGAATTTCTTGGGTCTTAGTCCTAAGCCTTCATCTTTATCATGCATACTCTCTCCCTAGTCAATTGCATCTGTATTTCCACTTTAAAATACCATTTACTAGTTAGTATATGCTAATGAATTCCATATCTTTATCTTCCTGCCCAACCTCTATTCTAAATTTAGACATATTTTTAACTGTATATACACTTAGGTCTTAGAAGCATCCAAAACTTAAATGGTTCAAAATGAAACTTTTGGTCTTTTCCTCTAATACTTTTCCAATTTCAACATTCATCCAATGGTTTATGCAGTACCAGGAATTGTGTCTTTGACATATCCTTCTTCTTCATTCCTTCATGTCAAATCTTGTCAATGAAATCTCCAAAATATATGTCAAACCCACCCTTTTGTCAAATAATTAGATAAGGCAGAAAAGCCTAAAGTTCTGAGAAACAATATGAAGCTGATGGAACTCCATTGACATTGCACAGTAAGAGAGTCTCATCTGATCTTGGATGGAACTCAATAGAGATATTATGCTTCAATCCTTTTTGGGGGGATTAGAACTACAAACATTTAAGGTTAAAATGGATTTTAGTGATATCTTTCCCTTTTACTGTCTTTGTATTAAAAATAAAAATAAAACCCAGAAGGTAAATGTATTATTCGAGTTCCTACAATTAGTAGTGGAAGATTTAGGACTAGTACCTACAAGTCCTAATTCAGTATAGTGCTATTTCACAGAGCCATGTTGGCAGGAAGTCATATCTGGGTTTTGATAAGTATGAGTCTAGTGCAGTACAAACATTGTTCATTATCCTTTATTTTCTAAAAAGTAAGACAAAACTGATTTTGTATAAATTTCCAGCTCTATAGTAGTAGTGTGAATTAAGTTTTGTTCTAGCATCAACATGGTTTGACTTAGAACAAACAAGCAAATTAACAAATACCCTGGCTTGAAAAGAGCTCAGAGCTCAGGCTGCAAATCACACAATTACTTGTGGTTGATTGAATTTGGATATTTGTGCAAGGTCTAAGATTTTGGAAGAAAACTTCTGGAAAAGCAACGACCTTCTGCCATCTCCACCTCAGCCTTCCTTGAACTCTGCAACTGCTTTCAGGACAGTTCTGCTATAAGCTTCAAACACTTGAGACTATCGTCCTTTTTTTATGAGAAAGATAATCCTGTTAATGTTTCAACAGCTAAGTTGTCTACAAATATGATCCACTAACAATTAAAGAGGGGTGTGGATAGACCAGATAGGTCAATGGGGGGGGGGGGGGAGAACGGGGACATATGTAATACATTCAACAATAAAGACTTAAAAATAAAACAAACAAAAAAACCCCAATTACATATGATAACAAAATTGTGCCTTTCTGTCTCTGAAGAACCTGACAATAGAATGAACAAAATGTAATGGAATTAGTTCCAGAAAAGATTAAGGCAGTTGATGACAGAATTTATTTTCTTAGAGAAGAGAGTTGTATTTATGAGTGAGAGCTCAAATTCTTTCCTTACCTGAGGTAAACCCTATTATTACCTTAGTACCCTTGCAATTAAATTGCCATTGATGGGAAGCTACTGGAGTGAGATCTTTTTTTATTATTTTTAAATACTAAGCATGAAATCATTGACATGGGACTTAAAAATGTTTTGTTACAAAAACACCAAGATCAAGTCTATTTCTTTCATTCAAGATAAAATTATCTCAGCATATCTGCTTAATTAACACCTAACTCTGTACTTAGGCAAAAGGAAAATCATTGAGACAAATACTGCTTATATTGCCAAATATGTGATTTTGGCAACATGTTTTTCAGTCATATGGTGTGTATAGTTTGGGTCACAGATTTTAGGTTCATGAAGAACTGTTTTAGATCTTGCCTCAGTCACTTCCTCACAACATTGAGAAAATTACTTAAAATATAGATGCAAATGCTCAGTGTCCCTACGATGCTAACTACTTAGCATTACCTAAGGTCATTACCATATTTCAACATCATTGTACCTGATGCCTCCTTTCTTATTCTCATATAGGCCTTCATCTCCTCTGCCCCTTTGTTGTCCAGTTAACTACTCACATGCTAAGATTCAGTTTTTTGTTACCTCTTTAAGGAGTTGCCTCTAACCCATTAGAATTTAGGTTTGTACTCAGCATACCTGCCTTGAGTGTTACACTCTCTTTCAATTCTGTTTTATTGTCTTATATTCCAATTCCTTCAAAGCAGGAATTTTGACATTTATTTTTTCATTTTTACCACTTAGCATAAAGCTGAACCCATAAATAGGTCTGCAATGTATTTTGGTAAATCGAAAAAAAGAAAAATTGGAAATTCAGAGGAGCTAGAGAAGTTAATGAAAACTGAAGTTACAAAGCTCTTGATCTCTAATTAGTGTGATAAAAAGCCTATGTGTCCAGAATTACCTACACTCACCAAGTATTAGAAAAATAAGCCAAAGACTAAATGATAGCTGCAGGCTACTCTTTGCTGTTCAAAGTCCAGTTCCTTGCCTGGCAAAGCCTACATTAGCTATTCAACCCCTCCTTTGGAATCAACTTCCAGGCCCAGCTTCTGGCCAGCTTCTTTTCTTTTTCTTGCTGTTTTGAAGTGGCAAGAAAAAAGTAACAGGTTGCCAAAAATCAGACACTTCAAGTCTATTCTTTCTGTTAACGTAAGAAAACATTCAAACCTATAAAGAATTTTTGTGAGTTTATTTGAGCCAAAATGTAGACAATTGCTGGGAAACAGAATTTCAATGCATTGGGATAATGCTTCAGGGAATGGCACTTTTTTTTTATCTTGTTTTATACATTACAATCAAAGGAGTAGATATAAGTGGGTTACATGAAATTCATTGGTGATAGATTAGGGAACTGGGAGAAAGAAAAGTGGGGAAACTTCTGGGACTGGATAAAAATTAAAATGATTTATTTTACACAAAATGTGTGCATCAGGGGAGTGGGAGGGCAGAGTTGTCCCTCAGATCAGCCCAACCCACCCCCTAACCACTCCCCTGCCAGCCTGATTGATGCCCAACTGCTCCCCTGCCGGCCTGCTTGCTCCTAACTGCCCTCCCCTGCAGGCCTGGGTCCCTCCAAACTGCCCTTCACTGTATGTCTGGTCGCCCTCAACTTCCCTCCTCTGCCAGCTTGGTCACCCCTAATTGCCCTCCCTTGCAGGCTTGATGACCCCTAACTGCCCTCCCTTGCAGTCCTGGTCCCTCCCAATGTCCCTCCCCCGCTGGCTATCTTGTGGCAGCCATCTTGTATCCACATGGGGAAGCCATCTTTGACCACGTGGGGGCAGCCATCTTGTGTGTTGGTGATGGTCAATTTGCATATTAACCTTTTATTAGATAGGATAGAGGCTTGGTACTCAGATGGGAGCTGGGTAGTTTGCCCTGAAGGGTGTCCCAGATCACGCTGGGGGTTCCCTTGGGTCGTGGGGCTGCTTGGGTGAGGGGCCTTTGGTGATTTGCAGGCTGGCCACATGCCCTGTCAACCCAAGCTGAGGCCCTGGTATCTGGGGCTTTTTTATCTTCTATAATTGAAACTATGCAGCCTAAAGCAGAGCCAAGCCTTCTGTTTGCTCTGTGGTGGCAGCCATTTCTGTTGGGACTTATGTATCTTCTATAATTGAAACTTTGTAGCCTTAAGCAGAGGCCTGGGCTGGGTATGTGGAAAGCTTGGCTTCCTCCATTGCCAGGGGCAACCCTAGCCTCCTGCTCTTTCCAACTCCATGACTGCTACCATTTCTGTTTGGATTTATGTAGCTTCTACCGTGTTTCCCCGAAAATAAGACATCCTCCGAAAATAAGATCTACTTCATGGAAACATAATATATCCCCTGAAAATAAGACTGAGCACATCTTTGGGAGCAAAAATTAATATAAGACACTGTCTTATTTTTGGGGAAACAGTATCATTGAAATTTTGTAGCCTTGAGTGGATGCCTAAGCTGGCAAGGCCAGGCAGAAAACTTTGCTTCCTACATTGTCAAGGAAACCCAAGCCTCCCTCCTGCTCTTTGTGGCTGTAGCCATCTTGGTTGGGTTTATTTGCATATTTGCTCCTGATTGGCTGGTGTGCATGGTAGAGTGAGGTTAATTTGCACATCACTCTTTTATTAGATAGAATAGTTGGGTAATAATATTTAACAGTCAGCAATTAACAAAAGAACAATTAACAATGAGGGAATTTTAGGTCTCTTCCATTGTGCCCTGAGAGGTCCTGAAAAAGGGAAGTTACAAGTTACCCTGACATTCTATGGATATGTTATCTTAGATGCAAAAAGACAATAGGCTCAGTAAAGATCTAAGTTGATCTTTATCAGGGAAGATATTGGCCTAGGACATGACTATAAATTAGTTTTTAATTAAAAAGTTTAAATTCCAGACCATACTTTGTGGTTACTTTAGGTCTCTTGAATTTGCAAAGCCACCAAATAGGCCTTCCCTGAGTTAGGTTAGCATGTGGCCTCTTTTTTTATTCACTTTTTCTTCTCATTTTCATCATAAACCATTGGAAAACGTCTTCTCTGTATGGGTAGAACTGAATAGTCAGGTATCTAACTCTAACAGCAGATCTAATCCTAGAGCCTAATCCTATTATATTAAAACCCTGGGTCATAAGACCAGTAACAACCAACTGGAAGTCAGTCCTTGCACTGCAGGCACAGTGCCCCAGCACTGACTGCTGAGGGGGCTCCAAATCAGGGCCAGAGAGAGGTCTGAAGGGAGAAGCAGGGACTGATCTGTTGCCTCTGTGGCAGATTTTGATCAGCCCTTGTTTCTTTCTTTCTCTCCCAGTCTGGCCAGCAATCATGCTTCCACTTCTCTCCAGGCCTCCACTGGGGCAGCTGATCAGCCCCACCTTTCTGATCAGGCCCTATTAATAGGCCCAGAGATGCTGACTAGCATAGGAACTGACCAATCAGAACCAAATGTGGGTGTTGTGAATAACCAATGATGGCCTAGGAGGCAGAACTTCTGACTGGCATAGAAACCAAACAATCAGAACCAAATCTGGGTGTTATAGGGAGTGATTGGCTGCCTATTTGGTGGAGTTTTTCATGCTAACTGTCATAGAAACTGACCAATCAGAACTGAATTGGCCAGCAGAGGAGGACAGTTGGGGGCCAGATCAGACCTACAGGGGAGGGCAGTTGGAAGTAACCAGGCGGGAGGGGAGGGCAGTTGGGAACAAGATCAGGCCAGCAGGGGAGGGCAATTGGGGTGATCAGGTGGACAAGCAGAGGTAGTTAGGCACAACCAAGCCAGCAGAGGAGGGCAGATAGGAGTGATCAGGCAGGCAGGCAGGTAAGCAGTTAGGAGCCAGTGGTCCCAGACCATGATGAGAAGGATCTTCTGTGGGATTGAGCCTAAACCAGCCATCGGGCATCCCCCAAGGGGTCCCCAATTGGAGAGGGTGCAGGATGGGCTGAGGGATCCCCCCTCAGTGCACAAATTTCATACATTGGGCCTCTAGTCTATTATAATAAAGTGTAATATGCTAATTAGACTGGCTGCCCTTCTAGAAATCCTTCTGGATGAAGCCAGGGCTGCAGGGGAAGCCCAGGTCTCAGGTGCCAGAGGGAAGCTGGTGTCGGCAACTACTCTTGCATGATTTTTATGCATTGGGCCTCTAGCCCTGTCTAATAAAAGATAATATACAAATTTACCATCACACCAAGACATAAGATGGCTACCCCCATGTGGACACAAGATAGCTGCTACAAAATGGCCACCACAAGATGGCCTACAGGGGAGGGCAGTTTGGGGGGACCAGGCCTGCGGGGGAGGCTAGTTGGGAGCCAGCAGTCCTGGATTGTGAGGGGGATGTCCGACCACCTGTGTAGGCCCGATCCCAAGACTTGGACCCCTTAAAGGATGTCAGTCAGACACTGGGCCTATAGTCATTGTATGAAGAATTGAGTTTATTAGACAAGTTTAATTTGGCAAATAGAGAGTCTTTGAAGAGAAAGCAAATATTAGCCACCAAATTCTGTCTATTCTTAGACAATAAAAAATGTTTATTGTTACTCCTCAGCTGCTGAATCCATTACAGCCACTGAAATAGTATATGTTAATAAGGAGCCACTTCACTGGAACTGCTATATCTATGTGATTTTTCTTAAATGTCTGAGGTAGTTACTTACCAGTTTTCCTACATTTGAGCCCTTGAGAAATCATTTTTTTTTAAGTTAAATAAGATTTGGGACCTTGGCCCGGTAATTCAGTTAGTTAGAGCATTGTCCTGATACACTAAGGTTGCAGGTTCAATCCCCTATTAGGACACATACAAGAAACAACCAATGAATGCATAAATAAGTGGAACAACAAATAATTTGATGTTTCTCTCTCTGTCTCCCTTTCTCTCCCTCTCTTTAAAATCATTTTATAAAGTTAAATAAGATAAAGTAGTTGAAGAAAATGACTATTTCAAATGTAAATGCATGACATTTATCATCTGCATTTTTTAATGAATGAGAATTATGCTTCACAAAGTTCCGTTCATGCTGTTGTGCAGATTAGTATAGAGAACTAGTTTGGAAACTGAGAAAAATAAGGCAGAGCGTAAAGAAATGAAACAGAACCAATGATAATGTTATGATACAATGGGCTGGCAGGAGGCAACAAACCAAATGCACTTGGAGGTTCAGAAAAGGACTCCTTATTTGCACCGGTGCTGACTCAGTGAATCATCTCTCAAGGCTGAGTCCTGAACACAGCCAGGCTTTGCCTTATATACATACACATTTATGTATGTACTAGAGACATGGTGCATGAAAATTCATGCACTGGAGGGATGGTCCCTCAGCCCAGCCTGCCCCTTCTCACAGTCCAGGACCCTCAGGAGCCAGAGGTGACCCAGCAATCAGGGGAAGGCAATGCCCCCATCACACCTCTTTCTGCTGGCAGTGCGAGCCTCAACTGGTCCTGGTTACCTGAGCCTCAGGCAGCCCTGGGCCGCTGGGCAGCCACCAACTGAGGCTTTCCTGCACCTCAGGCCATCCCTGGATGGCTGAAGGGCTGAGGGGACTGGGGAACTCCAGAGGCAGGCACATGGAGTAGCCAGGCATGCCCCCTTGTTGTGCACCTGCTGCCTGGGCAGGGGTAAGGGGACTGAGCGCTGCCACCTTGTGGCTATGGGTGCTGCCATCTTTGAGGGTGTGGCAGCCAATTAGCATATTCCCTCCTTATTGGCTGTGAACACTGTCACCTTTGTGAAAGAGTGAGGGTCAATTAGCACATTCCCTCTTTATTAGATAGAATATACATTTATGGCATACATACACATTTTAGAAATTTTTTCTATGTTACATGCTAAGCTTCTGTTGCAGCAGAGCTTGGACCCTCCGTGCCAGCCTCTAGAGGCTCAGGGTAGGAAGCTCACCTCTCCATTTCTATGTGTGCACGCCACCCACCCTCCCACTGTTGCCCTGTGCTCTTGACTGTTTCTCTCACTGCATCGGGCCTGCAGCCATTTGGAGCCTTTGGCAAGGGCCCTGTCATGTGGTGCAGGCCTCATTGGGGCCCAGCACCCCAGCATGGAAGGATGCGGCCCCGGGCAGCCCAGGAGCTAAGCAGGACCCCTGTGCCATCCCTCTGGGGCCCTGGCCTCCAGAGCCACCACTGCTGTCTGGCCCCCAAAAGACATGACTTCCAAGCTGTATTCAGACTGGAGACCCTACAGATGATGAGGGCTGCAACCTGAGACAGCAGAAGCTTGAGCAGCTGTGGTCCCTACTGGAGCAGAAGCAGAAGAAGCAAGCGAGATTACAGAAGCTGAGGCACACTTATGGTGGTGCAAGGAGAAAGGGGTCTTGTCATCTCAAAAACAAACTGTCAGGTTGTGGCTATGAAGCCCGCTGCTCCCAGACTTGTCCTTATTAGAAATAAGGAGGTTCAAGTAAATATTTTTTGCAACACAATGTGTTTTATAAACTTACTATAAGACATTTATTAACATTAATTCTAATTTTAGAATAAAATTGAAGTCCTAAAATCTCATTATTAGGATAAACTAAAGTCAAACAACACATGATATCAGAACCATAAAGTACCCCTAACCTTCAGATTTGTGAACTGACTTTTAGAAGTATGAAACTTTACATCTTATTTTATTCTTAAAGATATCAATTAGGAAATGGAATAATATATTTTGATAAATTATACTTCCCCTCCCTCTGTAGTTCCCATTTCCTAATTAATAAAGTCATTATATTCTTGTCCTAAGGCTTTATTTGAAAGTTTGATCAGGAGAGGCTTTGTGGTAGGCAGTTACACAGACATGAACAGAGCAAGGACAATGGGTCAGGTACAAAAGGTCATCAAGGTGGAAAAACCCAGGTGCCTAGCAAAGGACAATCAATTGTAGGGTGGGACCTCACCCCCAAGGTGACTTTTCCTCCCCTAGAATATAGCTAATCCTGAGGTCTGGGCCCCCTGTCCTTTCCTCCTTAGAGATAACATCTAGGCCTGAAGTTACATTTCAGCTCCAGGTCCAGATAAACACAAAACCAGACAAGTTGACCTTAGGACCAGCTGCATTGAATAATGACCCCCATCTCGGTGCCTACCAATCAATCAGTGGGGAACTAGACCCTGAATGGAAACATCTGGAAAGCTACTAAATATTCTATTGGGATCTCCCCTGGGACCTCCCCTAAAATCTTCACCCTTAAAACCCTTAGGACTGCCCTAACCGGTTTGGCTCAGTGGATAGTCAGCCTGTGGACTAAAGAGTCCCAGGTTTGATTCTGGTCAAGGGCATGTACTTTGGTTGTGGGTACATACCCAGTGGGGAGTGTGCAGGAAACAGCTGATTGATGTGTCTCTCACTGATGTTTCTAACTCTATCCCTCTCCCTTCCTCTCTGTAAAATAATCAATAAAATATATTTAAAAATAAACAAACCTTAGGATAGAGGACCCAGTGTACTCTCCCTGGAGCACACTGGTGTCTTTCCCTTTTTCCTCCGCACTTTCATTCCCTGCCCCAGGCATGTTACTATTAGCTTCCTCACTCCCAAGCTCCAAAGATCCTTCCTTTACCTCTATAACTAGTTCCTAAGCCCATTTCTTCTAAGAATTACTTTTTCTACCTCTAGATGTTATCTTTAAGAAAGAAAGGTTAGGGATTCAAACCCAATGACCAGTGATATGAAAGATCAGGGAGTCCAAACCACATGACGAGTGATATGCCAGGGAAAGAAAGATCACCCTGGGGGTAAGGTCCCACTCTACAGTTGTTTGTCCATTGCTAGGCATCTGAGACTTTGCACCCTGGTGACCTTCTGAACCTGGCCTATAGTCTTTGCTCTGCTCATGTCTGTCTAACTGCCTACCACATTACCATCCATATTTCTACCAACATTCTGTTCATGACCACTTAGGTATTCCATAGAGATTTAAGTTTTCTCTACAGCTCTTTTCCAACTGAACTCTGATCAGAAATGCCTTCAGACATTCATTCACAGCAATGTAGGCTTTTTCTAGAATGTACTCCAAACTCTCCCAACCTCTACCCATTACCCATTTCAAAGCCACTTCTACATTAACAAGTTTTTGTGGACAAAAAAGGGGTTCTACAGAAAGTAACCTCTTGGGTGATCTGATGATAAATTCTTAACTTGGCAGGTCATGGTGAGTAGACATGCCCCAGACATATAACTTCTTTAGTAAAAATTTTGTCTTTGCCTTAAGCAAGTCCTATCCATTGTTTCTGTGTATTTATGTAAACATACTTTTGAAATGCCTCTTTTTGGAACCTCCCAGAAGAAAACCAACCTCAAGAAAGCACATAAACTCATCCTGGCTGGGAAGCTCCATTGGTTAGACTCAGCAGGCTTGGGCAAACTACGGCGGCCAGTGAGCCAGATCGCTGTTCTAAACTATTGAAATAACAATAATAATAAAAAAAGACTGTACCCTTTTATGTAATGATGTTTACTTTGAACTTATATTAGTTCACACAAACACTCCATCCATGCTTTTGTTCTGGCCCTCCGGTCCAGTTTAAGAACCCATTTTGGCCCTCAAAAAGTTTGCCCACCCCTGGTAGAGTATTATTCTGATGTTCTGATATGCCAAGGTTGTGGGCACAAACAAGAGTGAAACAATGAATTCATAAATAAGTGAAATTTCTCCCTCCCTCTCTCTCATTCTCTTTCCCTCTCTCAAATCAATAAAAAATGAATAATCTTGTTAACTCTGCTAATATAATTCCCACCTTTTTTCCACTCCATGCAATCTTAACTAAATTCCCACTTTAATTCCAAATGCATAAAAGAAGTTGCACAGTCATTCTTAGAAGCTTTTTCTTAATCTACTGAGATCTTGCTTCCAGATATATCCTTTGTTTGCCTCAAATAAAGTTTTATAAAAATTCTCTACAGCTTTGTACATTCTTACTTTGAGATCTTTTTTCAAATTTAATTTCATTTTAAAATCTTTATTGTTAAAATATTACATATGTTCCATTTTTATCCCTATTAACCCAACCCCCATTCCTCATCCCCAGCCTTCACCACACTATTGTCCATGGGGTATGCATATTACTTTTTTTAAAACATATTTTTACAGAACCATCCTTCACTTCTTTATGTTGTGTTTTAGTCCATTTGAATAGTTATAACAAAATATCACAGACTGGGCAACTTATAAAGGACAGAAATTTATTTTTTGCAGTTCCAGAGGCTGAGAAGTCCAAGATTAAGGTGCTAACATAGTCATATTCTAGTGAAGTAATATTAAATATAGAGTGCTGGCAAAATTGGTATTACAGAGAAAAAGACAACATTAAAGATTATGTCTATTCCACAGTATGCAAAAATATCAGTTCAGATGTACCAAAAAATTAAAAGCAAAAAGAAACACTGTAAAATCTCATAAGAAAATATTGAAGATTATTTTTAAGAATCTCAGGGAAAGATTTTTAAGTAAGATGTAAAAAAAAATCATAAAGAAATTTCACTATTTGCATTAAAGATTAATCAACTATTTACATTACACTTTTGTTTACTATAAAATACAATTTAGAAATTAAAATGAACCCAAAACTGGTAGAAACAGTTCCAATAAATATAGTCAACAAAGAGTTAGCATCCAGAATATTTGGAGAACTCTTCAATATTAACAAAGCAAATGTAATTAAGTATTTAATCCAGGGGTAGGAAACCTTTTTTCTGTCAAGGGCAATATAGATATTTATAACAACATTCTCAGGCCAAACAAAATTATAAACTTAAAAACTAGCCTGCTATATTTGGTGAAACATTTAATTAACTCACTCCTAATGCCTTGGCAAGTCCAGAACAAATGATTTTTCAGTCTGGATGCCCCCAACCCTGAAAACAGATCAATTTGAAGAAGTGGGAGGCATAATTCCCTCTCAAAATACAAAAGTGATGTAAAAACAAACAAACAAACAAACAACAACAAGAAACGCACCTCACAATGAGAGTTTTTTGCAGCCATTAGTTAGACAAAAATTATAGACTTCTGAAAAAATATTATGCCCCCAGAGCTTTCATTGGCTGCTAGTAGGGATATATACTCACTATATTTACTTTTGGGGGAAAATTGAGCAATAGCTATTAACTTTGAAAACATCTAGTAAAATTGTACTATAGCCACAAAAATAAGAGACTCCTTAAAAAATATACTTAATATGAAAAATAAAACTTAAATTTATTACTTAAAATATAAAAGGAGAACTTATACTAAAAAGAACAAAAATTTTGTGAAACAGATTCATAATTCACACAGTGCACCAAAAAAATGTAAGTGTAAAAATAAGATGATGTGAATATTAGCCAAAAGGAAGGGTGAATTTTGTATAATTTTGGAGTGAGGAAAGTTTTTTAAATTAGGTGAGAAACACCTGGAGGGTACAATAAGGGGAAAGGGGGGAAATCTGTAATACTCTCAGCAATAAAGGTGGTGTGTTTCTTTTTATTGATAAAGGTATTACATATGTGTTCTTATCATTTCATTGCCTTACTAATCCCCACTCATATCCTCACACCCCTGGTGTCTGTGTCCATTGGTTAGGCTTGTATGCATTCATACAAGTCCTTTGGTTGATCTTATCCCTTACACTCTCCCTCCCCTCCCCTCCCTCTGAGGTTTGACAGTCTGATCAATGCTTCTCTGTCTCTGGATTTGTTTTTGTTCATCAGTTTATGTTGTGCATTATATTCCACAAATGAGTGAGATCATGTGATATTGATCTTTCTCTGACTGGCTTATTTCACTTAGCATAATGCTCTCCAGTTCCATCCATGCTGTTGCAAATGGTAAGAATTCCTTTTCTTTTTTTTTAACCACAGCGTAGTATTCCATTGTGTAGATGTACCATAGTTTTCTAATCCACTCATCTGCTTATCTGCATTTAGGCTGTTTCTAAATCTTAGCTATTGTAAAATTTGCTTCTATGAGCATATGGTTGCATATATCCTTTCTGATTGATGTTTCTAGTTTCCTGGGATATATTCTTAGAAGTGGGATCATTGTGTCAAATGGGATTTCCATTCTTAGGTGTGTGGTTTTTTTGTTTGTTTTTGTTTTTTTTTTTGAAACCTCATACTGTTCTCCACAGTGGCTGCACCAGTCTGCATTCCAACCAGTAGTGCATAAGGGTTCCTTTTACTCCTCATCACCTTCAGCAATTGTCTTTGTTGATTTGTTGATTAATAGCCATTCTGACAGGTGTGAGATGGTACCACATTGTCATTTAGATTGCATCTCTTGGATGTTTAGTGACTTTGAACAGGTTTTCATATGTCCGTTAGACTTCCTCGTGTCTTTTTTTCAAAATGTATCTATTTAGGTCTGTTACCCATTTTTTTAAATTGGATTGTTTATCTTCTCTTTGTTAAGTTAGATGAGATCTGGGTATATGTTAGAAAGTAAACCCTTATCGGTGATAAAATTGGCAAGCATTTTCTCCATGCAGTGGGCTTTCTTGTTGTTTTGTTGATGGTTTCTTTTGTTGTGCAAAACTTTTTATTTTGATATAATCCCATTTTTTAAAAAAAATTTCTCTTTAGTTTGCATTGCCCTAGAAGTTGTATCAGTGAAGAAATTGCTTCATCATATGTCTGATATTTTGCTGCCTGTGGATATCTCTGGTATTTTTATGTTTTCATGTCTTTGGTTTAAGTCCTTTATCCATTTTGAGTTGATTTTTGTGTATGGTGTGAGTTGGTGGCCAAGTTTCATCTTTTTGCATGTATCTGTTCAATTTTCCCAACACCATTTATTAAAAAGACTATCTTGACTCTATTGTATGTTCTTGCCTCCTTTGTCAAATACTAATTGAACATAGTGGTTTGATTCAATTTCTGAGTTCTTTATTCTATTCCATTGGTCTATATATCTATTCTTGTGCCAGGATCAGACAGTTTTTAGAACAGTGGCTCTGTAATACAACTTGATACCTGGTATTGAGATCCCACCTACTTTGATCTTCTTTCTCAGGATTGTTGCAGCTATTTGGGGTCTTTTCTTTATCCAGATGAATTTTTGGAGAGTTTCTTCTAGGTTTGTGAAATATGCTATTGGTATTTTAATGGGGAGTGAACTGAATCTATAAATTTATTTGAGTAATATGGACATTTTAATGATGTTGATTCTACCAATCCATGAACACAGTATGTTCTTCCATCTGTTTATGTCTTCCTCTATCAGTGTCCTGCAGTTTTCCAAGTACCGGTCTTTTACCTCCTTAGTTAAGTTTATTCCTAAGTATCTTAATTTTTTTGGTGTGATGGTAAATGGGATTGTGTTTTTAGTCTCTCTATCTATAAAGTTCATTATTGGTATATAGAAATGCCATAGATTTCTTGGAGTTAATTTTATATCCTGCTACATTGCTGAATTCATTTATTAAGTCTAATAATTTTTTGATGGAGTCTTTAGGGTTTTCTATGTACAGTATCATGTTGTTGACGAATAAGGACAGTTTTACTTCTTGTTGTCCAATTTGGATGCCTTTTATTTCTTCTTCTTGTCTCATTGCAGTGGCTAGTATTTCCAGAACTATGTTGAGCAGGAATGGTGAGAGTGGAGATCCCTGTTTTGTTCCTGTTCTTAGGAGAAATGGTTTTAGTTTTTGCCCATTGAGTATAATTTGGCTGTGGGTTTACCATATATAGCTTTTATTATGTTGAGGTATGATCCTTCTATTCCCACCTTGCTGAGAGTTTTTATCAAGAAAGAGTGTTCTAACCCTTGTTCCTTTTCCTCTTATCTGGCACCTTTTTAAATATGTTGCTTATTTCATGTTGTTCCAAAGCTCCCTTAAACTCTACTCCTGTCTTTTCATTTTTTCTCAAATTGTATATCAGTTTGGGTGTGTTTTGCTTCCCTGTCTTCTAATTTGCTAATTCGGTACTCCATTTCTCCTAGTCCACTGTTGAAACATTCCATGGTGTTTTTTATTGCAGCTATATCACTCTTTATTTTTTTCTTTATTTTTACATAAACTGTTGATTTTTTTCTCCTTCCAGTTTATGAACTGTATAACCCTTATTCTGAATACTTTTTCTGACATATTGCATTACTCTGTTTCACTTAGCTGCTTTTCTGGTGATTTCTCCTTTTCTTTCCTTTGGGTGTTTCTTTATGTACCCATTTTTTTTCCCTCAATGAAGGATCTAGGTGTCAAGTTGTGCAGTGGATGCTCCTTGGGTGGCAGTTGGTCCTTGGTGGCAGCAGCTCCTCAGGCAGTAATGACAGCAGCTTCTCCTCGTTTTGCAGTGGCTTGTCTGTTGGGCGCTGTTCACATTATTGGTGGCTTCTCTGGCTAATGGCAAGGAGGCTGCTCATGCAGGTTTTGCTTCTCAGGTGGGGTTGGGATTCTCACAAGGCTGCTGCTCCTCAAACATGGGAGGGATGCTTGCAGGGACTGCCGCTACTTGGATGAGACTAAGCTGCTCATGCCCCTGATGCTCCTGGGACAGGGTGGGCTGTTTGTGAGCTGCTGCTCCTTGGATAAGGGTGGGCTTCTCATGGGAACTGCTGTTACTCAGATTAGGGAAGGCTGCTCATGTGGCTGCTGCTCCTTGAATGGGGGTGGGCTGTTCACGGAGCTCCTGCTCTTCAGATGAGAGCAGGATGCTCACACAGCTGCTGTTCCTCCGATGGGTATGGGTTTCTCATGTGGCTGTTGCTCCTTCAATGGGTACAGATTGTGTGTGGGTGCTGCTCCTCAAACAGAGGTGGGCTGCTTGTGTGGCTGCTGCTCCTTGTTTAGGGGCAGGCTTCTCCTTGGACCAGGATGGGCTGCTCTTGCAGCTGCTGCTTCTCAGACAGGAGTGGGCTGCACGCATGGCTGCTGTTCCTTGGATGGGGGGTTATGCTGTTCACACAGCTGCTGCTCCTTGAATGAGGGAAGGCCGTGTGAGGCTGCCAGTCCTTGGCCTGGGGTGGGCTGCTTATGGGGCTGCTGCTCCTCAGAGGGAACTAGCTGCTCACATGTCTGCTTCTCACATGGTCTCAGTACCCTGGGCTAAAGTAGTGGTCCCATTAGGGGGGAGTGTGCTTCAGAACTCACAGGAACTTATGCCTGTGGTGGATGAAGTTTTGGTGACCGTAGGACCATAGCTGAGGTAGCAGGTCCCTGTCAGGGTTGGATGTAGAGCCCCAGGTGTTATCTTAGGGCACCCTGGGTGGAGGTGAGGCTGAGCTCCCAGTCACAACAGCTCCCCACTTCAAAAAAGCGAGGCCTCTGAGGAAGAGCTGGCCACTCTGGGAGTGTTTGCAATGGTAGCATAAGCTGCCTAGTTAGGCAAGCCTGGTTAGCCTTCCCCTGAAGGTTCTGCAGGATCTATCTTTGCTTCACTCCCCCCCCCCACACACACACAAACTCACCTCACATGACCACACACTCCTCTTGGACTCCTCTACTCACTCATGATCTTTCTCTTTGCCACCTTCTCCCTGCCTCTGTAATTGGGTCTGGAGTGTTATTGACCCATTCGTGAATGGAGTTTCCTCTCCACATGTCTGGTTATGTGTCTCACTCTCTAGCACATTGGTCAGACAAGATCAAATTCACCTCGAGAAGACATGTCATAAAGAGAACAAAACATGAATTTACTCACAACACTGATAACCCCAATATAATTGACCACCAGAGAAAAGAGAATTAGTGGAGAGAAAAGAGAGCACAAATGATATCAAAGAGAGGAAAA
Organism: Vespertilio murinus; assembly: GCA_963924515.1. Classification (NCBI taxonomy): domain Eukaryota; kingdom Metazoa; phylum Chordata; class Mammalia; order Chiroptera; family Vespertilionidae; genus Vespertilio; species Vespertilio murinus. The sequence goes on along the minus strand of OZ004706.1, from coordinate 108,297,053 downwards.
TGGTATGAGAGAAAAGGAAAGGAAGAAAAAGGGAAAAAATATATAGGGAGAAACACCAGAGAACAAACAGGTAAGCCAAAATATACAAATATCAAATTCCCAGTAAAGAGGGTGGGGCAGAAACTTATATACAGAAAGTAAAGTTAAGAATTGGATGAATATGGGGAGGACTGAAGTTCAGTATAGAGGAAGTAGAACGAGGATGAGTGGATAAGAAGAAAGAGAGGAAAATAATAATAATAATAATAATAATAAGAAGAAGAAGAAGAAGAAGAAGAAGAAGAAGAATATTTTTTAAATGATTAAAAAGTAGGATAAAAATAAAATAAAATTGAATGATGGAAAAATAATAAGAAAAGAAATATAAAATAAACAAATGTAAAAAGGAAAATAAATAAAAAAGGAAAAAAGATATAACAAAATAATAATAAAATAAAATAAAAATGAAAAAGTGAAGTGTCATTCCTTTGGCTGGTTTAAAATCCCCAATCTTATATACTATCTGTGGCTTCTCAGTTTCCTGTTGTTGGGACTGAAGGCCTCTCTTTAGACCAGTCCCTTTGGACTCTCAGGGACTATTCATATATATATTTGGTATAC